>BMAO01004501.1:0-102624 GCA_019973975.1 Trichonephila clavata
TTTCACTTAAGGGGACATAGTACCTTTAACCCATCAATTTATCGATTTTCAAAAATATTTTTAAAAAATAATTTGAACTGTTTGGAGCATTTTAAAACAAACCGCGTCAAAATCCGATAATTATTACGCTCAGTACAGGAAAAAATGTAAATGTCTAAAGAGACTTTGCTCTTTAAATGGAATGTAAACAAACCGCTATTCCGTTAGTTTCGGTTTCGACCTGTAATATAAAACTGCATTTTTTTCTTAAATTTTCAATTTTATTTATAATTGTCTTTTGATTGGAGAAGCATATCTACAACTCAACACATTTCGAATTCAAGCAGATGTTTATTTACATTTGTATTTCTACTGCGTTGTTTTTGCTTGCTAAGTCTGCCTTCCTTGATAATAGTTTTCGAAAAAGTATTGAGTAATCATTAATTTTTATTTGATAATTCATACTTGTGCATATATTAATATGAGTAGTAAATCCGCTAGAAGATCTACGGATTATAGAAGAAAGAAAAGGCATTTTTGTGGGAATCAACATTCTAAAAACGAAACGTTAGAACCGGTAGGCATCGATGTGTCATCAGCTTCATCTAAGAAACTGTGTTTGGATAGCGGTTCCTATCAAAGCAACTCCAGTGAAAGTAAAGGTTATCGATTGATAAATCTAGACATTCTTTTAGAAGAATTATCAAAATATTTAATATGCTTTTACTGTGGCTCAAAAGCAGTTTTGAAAGAAAAGGTTCTGTTTGGACTAGTATCAGAATTTTACATTGATTGTGATTCATGTGCTATGCAATCAACTTTTAAAAGTTCAGCAGTGTTTGAGTCAAGTAACCACGACTATGAAATAAACACTCGCATTACATATGCTATGCGTACACTAGGGGTTGGTCTACGTGGAATTAAAACCTTTTGTTCGGTGATGGATTTGCCTCCACCGGTTTCACAAAAGTCCTATGATAGGATTTTGAATAATATAAAATCTGCTGGTTCCATTGTAGTTGTTTCTTCAATGAACAAAGCTGCAAAAGAAGAGATTGCAGCATCCGAAACAAATGAAATATGTGTTAGTGGTGATGGAACTTGGAAAACTCGGGTCATACATCTCGCATTGGTGTCTGCAGCATTATTGGTGATATTACAGGAAAAGTTATTGATGTCGAAGTTTTATCATCATATTGCAAAGGCTGTGATCAATGGAAAAGTCCGAAATGTGGAATAGCATATGAAAAATGGAAAAAAAGTCATGAACCACATTGCGTGAAAAATCATTCTGGTTCTTCTAATAAAATGGAAGTGGAAGGAATGAAGAGAATTTTTAGACGTTCCGTATTGGAAAGAAATGCCAAATATGTGAAATATATTGGTGACGGTGACACTAAAACATTCCCAGAGCTGCAAAGTACGGTGTTGTACAATTTAGAAAAAATTGAATGTGTTGGTCATATACAGAAGCGGATGGGTGCCAGACTTCGTAAGTTGAAACTGATGAATCGTGGCAAAAAGCTATCAGATGGCAAAAGTATAAGTGGGAAAAATCGCCTGACAGATAAAATAATAGATAAATTCACTACTTACTATGGAAATGCTATACGTGAGAACTGCAGCTCCGCAGATGATATGCGTAAATCCATTTGGGCCATTTATTGCCATTACCGCTCTACAGATGAAGAACCAATGCATTACTTCTGCCCAGTTGGTGCGTCCTCATGGTGTGGTTATCAAAAGGCGAAATACTCCGAAAATGAATCATACAAACATAACAGCAATGTGCCAACCTCTGTTATGGATGCAATAAAACCAATATTTGCAGAATTATCCTCACCTAAGTTATTGAAAAAATGTTTAGGGGGAAAGACTCAGAATTCAAATGAATCTTTCAACTCTACGGTTTGGAAATACTGCCCGAAAACATCAGGATCTTCTAAGAGAATAGTTGATATTGCAGTGAATGAGGCAGTTGTAATGTATAATGATGGAATGGCTGGTCGCTTGGATATTATGAAACATCTGGGTTGTAAAGTAGGGCATTTTTCTGTCACTTATGCTTTTCAGTGTGATAAAGCTCGAATAAAAGAAGCCGAAATAAAGTCTAGATCTTCAACATTAGATGCTGGTAGGGCTTTGAGAATGCGAAAAAAAGCCATGCATGAGCATTTTGTTGAAATAGAAGGTGTAACATATGAGGAATTTTAAGTATTCAAAAATTGTATTTTGTGGTACAAAATTATAATGCAATGTTTAAACGTGATTTTCTCAGTTTGTAATTTTCACACTTTCCCGCAAGATTAAAAAAAAAATTTTGATTGTAGAGTTCTAAAATTTTATGTGGTTATTGTTCTTATCATTTATGATTCTGTGAACCTCAGTTTTGTTAATACGGTGAATAGATTTTATTTTATAACATGATAGATGGAAAAAAAATTACTAATTATAAATTTTATGATATCTAAATTTTTTAATTTTTTTAAATGTAGTAGAAATTTAAAATTTGAGGTTTACAGAATTAAGGCATTATTTAGCTTTAATTTGGTACATAAATGAAGGTTCTACTGTACATCTTTCAAAAGTTATCTTGCGGGTAACAGAAGGTAAGTAATTTTTATTTTTAAATTTTTGTGTGCATATTTTGTGCTGTTAAAAAAAATGTATTAATTTAAAAGCAAAAATTGATTAAGTATTTTAAACTTTGAACTGTTTTGAACAATTTGTAAAAAAAAATCATAAGAATATGCAAAATTTATTGATTTATGTTGAATCGAAGAAGTATGTCAAAATGTACAATTTTTGGTTTCGAAAGGTACTATGTCCCCTTAATGCTTCAGAGAAACAACTTCTACTTTTAAGATCAGAAAAATCAAACATATTTAGTAAAAATGGGTGAAATGAGAAAGTTAATAAAATGCAAATTATAAGTTTACACCAAGAACTTTAAGCCTTTTTGCTATTACTGCTTATTGAAGCAAATATAATCGCTAAATTTTATGTAATAAATTATGCAAATTCACTCGTGATCTGACACAAAAGTAACCATGTAAACATAATGAGAAAGTTACGTTAGAAAGCTTACTCCATTGCTAATCTTTGGTCTTCCACATTTTTTCTAGGATGCAGCATTTCTTAAAAGTAGTTGCAGATAATTAATATTCGTTCAAAATTATTATCATTATATTGTAGTTAAAATTGCATTCTATTTTAATGAAAATTTTTATTTTTTTAAAGAAAAAATATTTTGGCTAGCCATTTTAACTAATATACTTTTAAAATAAATGTACATTTTGAAACACGATTAGATTTACTAAATAATAGTTAAGTTTAGAAATTATCTAGGAAAAAAAGGCGGGTTTTCACACAAAAGTGCAGAATTTAATCGTATGCGTAACCGAAGGGAAGTAAATATGTATACATAACCACGGTAAACTTTAAAAACAAAACTATGAAATATAATTTGCTACAATTTATAAATATTTTAGGAAAAATATTTATTTGTAAGAGAACATTTACAAACATTTTATTCTTTGTTCGGGTTATAATTCTATGAATCTATAAGTATTGTACAGAAAAATATAATTTTCTAATTTGTCTTAAGGAAGTGTGTTTTAACACATTAAATGTTATAGAATGATACATTATAAACCTAACGACTGATAACAAAGGTACCCCTTGAATATCTAATTAAATTGTAAGTACCATGGAGTCAAAGACAGAGACCCCATGCTTTAATAGTGGTTTAAAACGCATAAAAATTTAACTCATATAACTATAAAAATTTCACCTATATAAATTTTTTTAACCTGCATGAAAAGTGTGTATTGTTTAAAATACCTATATTTCAGAGGATTTTAAATGTAAATGTCTATGATTTCTTTATTTTCTGTCAAACCCCATCTCATCGAAAATCATTTATAGACATTTTTCAAGTATTTTGATGAGTACGAGGTGTGACACAAAAGAGACGAGACTGGTCCAATAAATCATTGCAGAATCTGTTACTTATAGCAATATCACCTTCAAATAATCCCCTTCAGTATTCACACACTTTTGCATTCTGTGCTGCCATCGTTGGTAACTATTCTAGCATGAGGTGTTTGTAAGGCCTTTCAGGAGATTCTCCGTTTTGCTTGGATCTCTTCAAATGAAGTAAAATAAATTACTTTTAGGAAAGATTTAAGTGTAGGAAATAACAAAGTCGCATTGAACCAAATGAGAAGGATGTTCCCTCACGGTAAAAGTTTTTGCTGGCCAAAAAATGCTTGACAGGTAAGACCGTGTGAGCGAGTGCATCGTTTTGGTGTAACAACCATCCATCATACCATAACTGCGATATTTTTTTCCCTAATTGTTTTACAAAGTCTCTTTAGTACTTCAATGTAGTCGTGTTGATTAATACAGTGTGACCCCTAAGAACACACTCAATTGGTACAATTGCATAAATGTCAAAGAAGACAATTAACATTAACTTGGATTTTTATTCTGACAGGCGTGCCTTTTGGGGTCTTAGGGATCCTTGAGACTCCTACAGCAGCGATTGGCGTGTATTTTCTGGATCATAGGTAAAACTCCATGTCTCATCTCATGTCACAATATATTCCAACATATTCTGCTCGTCTGTTATGTGTTCTACAACATTGTTTTGATCATCGGACAGAACGTTTGAAAAAATCTCAACACAAAACTCCTTCATGAGTAATTCGTCAGTAAAAAATTATCCAAAATCTTCCCTATCCAAGGTAAAAAACTCCGTCACTGCTCGAACACTTAATCTTTGGTCACCTTGTATCACATCATGAACTTTCGAAATGTTTTGGTCTGTAATAACTCACCTTGGAAGTCCAGCCCTTTCATTATCTTCCACACGGTCTTTTCACCCTGAAATCCACTTATGCTTTGAAACACACCTAAACGAGACAAATTTTCCTCTCCATAAGCCTCGGTTAACATTTGAAATGTTTTCGTGGCGGAGACATTTATTCGGCAGAAAGTTGCACATGTTCACTAAATGATGCAGTACTGCAAACTGGCATCATCAGTTTTGTCGAAACTGGCCACATGAGCAGAGAAGGTGTGGAATGACGTCACTAAAACACTTGTTGCCAGCTCCACTCTTCTTTCAAGCTTCACCTTTAGTCTTGTTATTTTTGTATCGCACCTCGTATGTAGAGAGCCTATACTTGTGTTAATGTGAAAAGCAACCGAGGAAAGAGGAGGTATACCTAAAAGTCTTAACAATCTTTATTACAATTAATTCTAAGTATAAATAGATTTCCGATAGTTAATAGGAGTGATTTTGACCTAATAAAAATGACAAGTATTCAATATTGTTAAAAATAATATATAAAGAAATGCAAACACTCTGCTATCTTCTCTCGACTCAGATAACAAGACTTCAAGTATGTTGCCAATTCAGGATACAATTCTCATAGATATATCACACACAAGCTAACACCACACCTTACAGTTATCATTCACTCCAAACTCGATACACTAAAACATGTAGTAACTATTAATTTGCATGTATCACGATTCATTACAGAAACAGATTCTCAAGTCCAACAATGTATAAAAGTTATTTTCCCTTAAGGATTATGCAATGTCTTTATTACTTTCTTTTTATTTTACGACACAGCACGTCGTGACAACAGAACAGAATTCTCTCTTTCTCAATACAGCAAAACACAAACGCAGCTTTTCCCTAAAAACAGTAACACACCACCTAAGACGCGCTAAATAGCGCCAACATTCCATAATCTCCCGACAACAGTAGCCAGACACTACAGATTAGTAAAAGGATCCGAAGAGACCCCTCTAAATGCAGTTTTAATTATTAAGAAGTCATTTGCTTACCTGAAGTCAAGAACGTTCTTTTGAATCAGAAATAGAGATACCCACACTTATCTATTGGAAAAAGTGAATTATATTCTTATATTATGATTTGAACGAAACACATAAAAAAAGTTGTCTTTTTTGTATATTTATTTTATCATATTTCATTGTGTTTTGTGATAAGGAATAGAAATTTCTTAATAATAACATTTTGATTTTCTATTTTAAGTGTCTTGTGCATGAATTAAAAAATATAACGCAGAGCCAACTTTGTTTCTAGAAATGATTTTGAAAATGATATACTGCAATACTAGGGATTTTAAAAAATAAAGTTTTATGATGTTTTCTAAAAATTATTATTCACGAAATCTTATGATATATATTTACATTTTTACTAGTTTTCATAAATATTTGCTTTAATAAGATGTTTTTTCATTAGTCAAAATATATATCTTAAAAAAAATTAAAAAAAATTAAGAATCCAGCTTATACATTTTGTTAAATCAACATTGTTTATATTAATTTTTTATTAAGGTTCTAACTATGCATTAAAGGATGAAAAAATTCAAAAATATTAATTAAAAAAGTGAATTCTGGATCAAAAGTGTAAGCTATGCTTTACTATTTTTTGCATTTATGAGTTTAATCAGTGAATTGAGTACATTTTTCATGTATTGATTCCTAAAATAATGGTGTAGATCATACATAATTACTGTAGAATACATCCAAGAGCTACAAAAGAATAAAAATTCATAAATGCGTATAAAATTCTAGAACTTTTGAAAACACATATTTTTTTTAGCTTATCAATCGTGTTTTTGGCATCCGAGTCGGTATTTATTCAACTAACTCTTTCATTGTACTATAAACCTTCTTGCGAATGTGAAATTTCTCATTTTGAGAAACTTAATAATTAAAATACAATTTATATATATATATATATATATATATGTATATAATTATTATTATAAAATATATATTTATAATTAATTTCTTTGGACATTTATCATTGCTTTATTATTTTAATGAGAACAATTTTTAAATTTTTGTTAATTTTTTTAAAATTTTTATGTTGAGTGTGTGTGAAATGTTTACTGTTTTAAGAAGATGGAAGCTCTTATACATTTTAATCCATAAAATTCTGTAGAACATTTTTTGACAGAAACTCTCATCAAAATATTTTTTTTCTATAGTAATAACACACGTAGAAAATTTCAAAATTGTAAAATAAGTAGTTTTTTCAAAAATGTTCTTTTTGTGTTGAAACTCAAACTTTTGAGGAAAAGTGACGTACAGTAATAAAACACTTACTATTAATTAAGGCATATGAGGACCATAACCTTTTTGGATTGCTGGCACCATCTGCAACACTCTCTTCTAGGCTATAGTGTAACTGTCTGTTTTTAATTGTAGCTTCTTTCGTTCTTTGTAAACCTGCATTTTCCGATTTCTTTCTACGCGCAAAATCCAACATGTGTAGAAGTCATGTTGGATATTTTATTTTTCTAAAACTTTTAATTTGATAATGAAACCTTGTTTATGTAAAGATATGTTTCATTTTTTCCGGTTTTTAAATTTCACAATTGTACAAAAAACATTTTTGGAATTATGGACTGACAATACCATTTAAGCTTTCATTACATCTTTGAGTTTTACCGTGCATAAGTTAATGACATCTAGACATGAGGTCAGGACATGAGTTATCTCTGAATACTTTTTTACGCAATTTATATTTGAAATAGGTAAGTTGTGCTTAGATTTATATGTATCACCTTTCAATATGGACCTATTACATCCACACCACTCCCATGGAGCATTGATCGTGTAGTGGATTCACACACACACACACACACACACACACACACACACACACACACACACACACACACACACACCACACACACACACACACACACACACACACACACACACGTGTAGAAATTTTATGAAAATGCAATACAGATAAATTAACTTGCCTCATGGCTGACAAATTTCTGATTTTGTTCGAATACAAACCCAATAATCTTTCAATTTTTCTATTTCTGCATCTATCAACCTATTTCGGCACCTTACAGATTTTTTGTAGTGAAATTTTTTCCTTTTAATTTTGATTTTAAAACCCTATGTTGCGTCCTCAACATCATCCATGCATTCTATGTTTTTATTGTAGATATATGTATTAGATTTAGATTTTAAAACTGTTTGTATGCTTGAGAGTTTTCATCTCACAAATATTATGAGTATCGTAAATTTTGTAATGCCTCTAAGAACAATGGAAGATATGAAGTGCACCTTCAACTTTCTTTCCCCACTATTTCCAATGAATTTTGCCGAAAACTCATCACTGTGTACATTACCGTTAAACTTTTATGAGCATTTCCTCTATAATATTTCCACATCAGCAACTTTCCCAGTGCTCACACTAACAGCCGTAACAACACCATTTAGAGAAATATGAACCCCTTTTTGCCAAGTACTATTGATAGTCATAGGTACATTTGGCTTTCATCATTGAATGATACTGTTTCAGCAGTACCTAATGCCATAGACACTTAGGGTTCTTTTTCTGACACATTACTTAATGCATGCATGGACTCATAAAACCGCTTTGGTGGATGTGGCGAAATCATAACTTTGCAAAATATTTTTGCTGCTGATCCTCCTTTTCCGACTGACCTCATAACATACGAAAGTCTAGTGCTCATTTCATATATTTTTGTATATTTTTGATTAACAACAGTTTTAGTAAACCTGGTATTAAGAAGTGGCTGAATAAGACCTCAAAAGTCACATCATATTAACAACACTTAAGCCCAACCCTGGATTCGGCGACAAAAGTTGAAGTGAATATCTTTTTTTTTACATTTCACACATAATACACTTTGTTACAAGCTACTAGAAACCAGTGAAATGTCAATTACTTCACAAAAGAGTTTAGATAAACATAAACACTAAAGGCTCATTCACACCAAGGTGTTCGTCGTCGCGATCAAAGTAGAAATCGGAGATATTTTCCTTGATCGATTCTCACCAAAGCTTTTCGGATTGATCGATTCACACCAAAGCTTCGGTGGATTTCTGCTCATTAAGTGACGCTGAAGATAGTAGTTGAAAATCATACTAAGTAGTTAATTCTGACTTGTTAAGTATGGATCGCAAGAGAAAAGAATTGTTTAAATTTTGTTAGCATTAAAAAGGGAGGAAAAGACCCATAGTGGGTTCGACATATTTTTTTTAAAAAAGCGATTAAGGCCAACATTTATACTAATAGATGAGATGCGTGTCGCAGACACAGAAAGCTATTTTAATTTTTTCCAATGTCGCCGCAGCTTTTCGATAATTTACTATCAATACTTGGAAAAGTTATTTCTAAAAGCGATATTATATTAATAGTATTCAACCAAAGGATAAATTGACTTTAACTCTGAGGTTTATACAAATTTCTTCTAATATGAATAAATTAGTTCTGAAACTTTTGATGCTCTTACAAATTTTTACTTATAATATTTAAATAAGAATGTTTAAAGCATCTTCTCTTACTTACTGTATTCGTGAAACATTGACTTTTTGTCATGAAACAGAGAGTTAAAAAACAACAACATTATTTTGTGATAGGAATCAAATTAAAAACACAAATTAAGATAATTTTTCTTAGCATGTATAACTACACTACTAATAATGCATGTTTCTATTAGGTATGGATATATAATTATCTCTTTCATGCGCTGAATTTTTGATAAAAATAATGCACTAGAGAGAAATAATTACAAATATTTTAGATAAACTTCACTAAACTATAATTATTGAACAAAAGCTGGTACATTTTAATATTAATTTTTTTTTCAAATAAAGAGTGTCTAAAGTTTTAAAAAATAGGAGGTACATATTTTACACCACCATGCTTCAAGCAGCATGATAGTTCTGAAAACTTTATTTTTTCTTCTCTTCAAACAAAGGAACTTTGCGCTGCGCAGATGCAACTCATCCATTCTGTACGAACTTGGGAAAATAAATAAATACTCTTCGTCTTTTATTGTTATTTATCCTGAAAATTAAAACATTTTCAGTTTTTCCTAATCTAGTCTTGTATACTTAATTTTAGTTTAGTTCTAATTTACCTAATGTTTGTTTTAATTTTAAATATTCTTTTCTATACATTACTTTATTTTACCTAGTTTTTATTTAGACAACATAAAAAGTAAGTATTTTAGTTGTATTTATTTTCTCCTGAACACGAGCTCATTAAGGTCATTTGTGTAATTTTGTATGTGCTATTATTTAATAAATATTATTATTATTTTTTAAAAAAAATGTAACATACAACAATAAACATAATATCTGGCACAATAAAAATGTCCATTGTTGCGAAAAAATAAGCGAAATGCATTTTGTATTTCTAAGGAAGATGGCCTTCAACAGTGTGGTGGTACATTTTTTGGGCTCTCATATTTTCATACTAGCAATGCATATGTAAGGTACTAATTACTGTAATATTGTCTTATTTAGTTACATAATATATGCATTTACCTGATTTGTATCGGATATCACAAGAATCATTTTCATTTACACATAAAAATACACAACACGGTCACTTCCAAAAATACCACTCAACAGACTCGCATCTAATCAAAGAATCAACTAGTGCATAAACCCATTACACGCAATTAGCTTCTGATATCTGTTGGAAACTTGAATAACTGCTAGGATTTGACCTCTGTGGTGGTTCAGAGAATGTCCCATCGAGCATCAATTTCTGAGGCATTGAAACCAGTGGTTCGTTTTCTGTACCACCACACAATAAACAAATAAGAACTAGTGGTACAACACATGTACCACCAAAGATGAAAGAGTTTATAAGCTCAACACAATGTGACCAGTGTTTATCCTTCTTTTTTGTTGGTCGCACATCTGAATACAAAAAAATGTGATAGATGCATGTTACAAAAAAATATTTCTCAAAAGATTTTATTAAATATCTGACTATCATTGCTTAATAAATGAAATATTTTTTATTAGTTCACAGCAATGCAATCTCATCAAAATTGTAATGATTATATTATTTCACAAATCTTTTGATTTTAAGAAAGCCAATTTCAATCTATGTCAATTACAACTGGGCAAAAAAATAATATAGCAGGAAAACTAAATAAATAAGTAATGTTAGTAAATGTTGATGTAATTACATATACTATTTTCAAAGTTACAAAACTCCTGCGCTTTTAATTATTCGTCGAAAATTCTTGTGGCACATCTGATAGTCTCCCTTGTCACATAGAGTTAAGAAACTCTGATCTAGATGCATGCTCGAAAATTATGATCATAAAAACTATTAAGGTTTATGATTATAAAGACAATAAAATAACCTTACTTACAAAACTTAAGTAATGACAAAATACAAAGTAAAATATTTTCATGCAATTATAAATCTGAAACATACTTTATTTAATGCACATTTTATCATTATTGAATATAGTGAAATATATAAATTAACCCTAGAGCATATGTGCTTTAGGATCTAGGAAAATTTTTTTGAAATATACTTTTTAATGCTAAGGTGTTTTTAAAAAGGGCTTCAAATTTTTTTTGTAATGCTGGTATTATAGATCCCTACACAAGTATAATAACATATTAAATAGTTTTTTTTATTATTATTTTGTTTGTATTTTGTAACACAATTGCCATAACATACAGTCTATTATCAATTTTTTCAAGAGTAAAAAAAATGTAAATAAATAATTACAAGAAATTCTTAAGGAAGTATACATTTTCTTGTAAGCCTTTTCTCTCACACTTTTATTACTAATTAATGGATTTTCTTTTCATATGTAACTATATTGGAGCCAAAACTTTGAAAGCTTTTTTCTCATATTTTGAATCACTCGATTGAGCAGTAATTAATATACATTATTATTTTGGATGAAAACCCGACAATTTATTTTTAAAAAAATTGAAAATTTATTGATTATTCAAAGAATTATAGATGCAGCCACGTTGGCATTATTTTTGGCGACTTTGTGACCATCTCCTCGACTTGGGTCAAAACCTTAAAAGATTTTTTTTCTCACATTTTAAAGTGCTCAATTGAGCTGAATTTTTCTATATACGTCTGTTTTGGGTGGCAATACATGGTTTAATTATAATTAATAAAGAATTAATTTACTAATAATTATTATTCAGAGAATTACAGATATAGCCACTTTGGCATCATTTTTGGCAATTTAGCGACATTTCGTCAAAATTTTAAAAGTTTTTTTCTTCTCACGTTTTAAAGCTCTCCGTTGAGCTGAACTTTTATGAACTCGATTGTTTTGGATGACAATGCGATAGTTTAACTATAATCAATAAAAATTAATTGATAAGAAAGTAGCTTTTTGAAGAATTTAATTTTATTCATTGTTCCAATTGCTTATAATGTGTAACAGTTGAATTAGTGAATTAGTAACAATACAAAAGCATATTCATCCGTGATTGGTTCAGTGTGCGACACGTGACTAAACTATACACGCTCAAATCCTGAAGTTAAATCTTTTTTAAGTTAAAATAGTCGCATCACAATTTCTTCGACTGCCCAAGACGAAGTCTCTGATTGGCTAGACGCTCAATGCTTCACGCTGACTGCCTTGGTGTGAATGCGTCTTAAAATGACTTTCATTAAACTTACCTATTTTAGATTTTGATGCTGAATTCGTACATTTAAGTTGTTCAGCAACACTTCATTAAATTTCTCGATATTTTAACTTCCATTACCTTTTCATCCAAAAATGATTTTTTTTAAAATTCTTATTTCCAAAACGAAACACTTTTATATGATATTGACGACAAAAAACTAATTCAAATAGAAGAAAAGTGTTATATACAACGAGGTACAAAGCAGCACGTGAGTTGCAAGAAAGTAAGCATACACAGATGAATTCAATCACTTCACATCTTTTCTGAATGAGATGTCGATCAAAATTAGTTCTTTTAGTCAATTTAAACTATTTGATAAGGTTGAAAAGTAGCAAGCGTTTTTTGTTTCGATATGGAATGGGCGTGGCAATCAGCCGTTTTGAAATTTGAGAAATGCAAGCAACTTCTAAAAAATATTAAAAATACTTCAAATCCACCTTGAAAAAAAATCTTTAATTGTATCAGAAAGAAAAACAGTGGTATTTTAGTTTCTGATCAAAATAGAAAAATTGATTTTTTGATCAATGTTAGTGAAGTGACCTTATTAACTAGACATGGTACCCAGTTACCAGTCTTATAGGTGAATATCTTTTATGCCGTAATGAGAGGAAATTTACGCAAATATCCTTTTAGCACATCTCTACACATCAAGAGATACATGTCTGTGAATTTTCAAGACAGTTAAGGAATATATATATATATATATATATCCTTATAAATATATATAGGGACAGCACAATGATATTCCATATACAATACAAATGTAATACAAAGTACTTCTACTGTTTAAAGTATCCAACTACCCAAAATTGTGAATTTTGCCACAACTTGGGAATTTTTTTATAGTTTTATTTTATATGCCATCTTATTAGCTTTATAAAATACAAAGTTTAATTATTTTCCGTTCAATAGAGCAAAAATTACAAGTGCTCTACTAACAGCATATGCCTTTACTTTTTAAGAAAAATGTCGTACTTTAAAGGTTTTACTTAAAATGTGTTTTTTTAATGCTCAAACGGAGACAGCAATTGTTCAAAAAGTTTTTAAAGTAATTAAATTAAATTTTTTGTGTAGATTTTGTATAATAGTAGAAGTGCTTTAACCTTCAGATTTATCAATAACTGTTTCACTACAAAATTTACAGACTATTAAGTGAATATATTTACTATTTTTTAAGCAATTTCATGTAATAACTAAAATAAAGTGCATATCAACGCAAATCTAAAGCCACAAAACATCCCCATACCTCTGTATTTTTTTAAAGTTATCGCAAGTAATCAGATACCTTACAGGATGCATTCGGTGCTAAATGCATGCTGTAGGGTATCCGATTCACAATTATAAGCTAAATACGTAATGAATAATTCAGAATACTATATATACGTATTAGTAATCAAAAGTAAAACTTTAGAAACATTTATGTAGAGACCAACTACTTTGTGATCGCTTAAATATTTTTAATTGTCCTTTTGGAAGAGAACTGACCTTCACATAATAAGAAAAGTTAAAAGTATTGAAATTTTATTTAATCTTTGAATGGGATAGGTAACGGATCAACTTTACAGTTGACTGTATTTTTCTTAAATCATTGGTCTTTTTTAGAAACTTTTTAACAAATTATATATTTGGAAAAAGTAAGTTGAGAAATATCAAATCGAACTTTAAGTATTGATCAATAAACTTTACAAGGTCAGACATAAGCATTACTAAATTGTATAATCCACTATAATTCATCCAAATGTCAAAGATTTTGAGATGTGTCTTTTTGCGAATATTTGTATTATGCAAAAAGTGTAAGACAGTTCTTTTTAAAAAAAATATGAAAAGCTTACACTAAAAGCTTTTAGAATTTATAAAACCTATTTCAGTAAAGTTCACATTGCAACCTAAAAATTATGTTTTTCCGTCTTATGCTCCAGTGCCTAGTTAATGTATTGTTTTTCATTACAATATTTTTAAGCATGTCATTCACTGAAGAAATTATTTTTTTAAAAAGCAACTCCAGAATTATATCTTTTTTGTCCCATCAACAAATTCAGGCAAATTCTATTTTTTCTTTTATTTAATTTGATTATTCTTTTTTCTAGTTTTTGCATCTTTTGACTTCAGTCTTTTGACATTAGTTTACTAGAAAAATAAACTTAATTCAATTGAATAGTTGATCAAATCTAATGAAGAACGACAAACTCTAAACTTTGTAAGCAGCAACTGTCACTTTTGAAAACTAACACTTGGATGATTTCTTTCATTATATTTCCAAGAAACAAGGTTTTTTTTCTCGTTTTAAAAAAAAAACGCGATTTCAGAAGAATTCTTAAAAAATTAAATAGTTCTTCAAAAGTTTTATAGTAATGTACTTTCAAAAATTGGATATTTCTCCTACGAAACCAAAATAATTATATTAATACACTATCAGTCAATTGAAATAATGCTAAAAGAAAAAAATCATAAATGAACATTGAAATATATTTCTTTTTCAAGGACTGTCATCAATTGAAGTAGTAACTTACAATGAGTTGCTATTTTTTGAAGTAGTATCTTATAGTATGTATTATTATTTGGAGTTATGGGCTTGAGTGAGGGAATATTAACATCGCACTGCTCAGTAACACGAGGGCTTTTGGCGACGGACCTCGTAATTTTGTACTATAATCAAGTGGTGAGGACGACATCTGATCTGAAATTATAGTATTTTTCTGGTATTACAAAAAAAATTTTTTTTTAAATATTTGGTGAGAACCACCCAATCAGGCAAATAACGTTTCGAAAACCAGAAGGCAAGAAAAGAATAGGCTGTACAAGATGGCTAGATAATATAGTAATGCGATTGCGAAAATGGGGGTAAACAGACTAAAAAAAAATTTCAGTAAACAGATCAAGAAGGTGTTTACTAACAGGAACAGGATTGTCCTGAACTTGGCTGTAGTGCTTAAGAAGAAATGTTCAACTCAAAAATGCTACTATATGAACTACTCTATGGTATTATGGTAATGTTTTCTTAAATATTTGGTAAATTCATAATTAATATAAAATTTTCGGAAGTCTTTTTTCATCAACTACAAATCAAATCAAGAAATTTCTTTTTGAATTTTATAAATTGCTAAGCTTTAATTAAGAATAAAATTTTTCGATACGTATTTTTTAACTATCTTTACACTTAGACCTTGGTCCAAAATTTTCTATAATAAGTAAACAACCTAAAATAAGAGAAGGATATTTTAGGTGAATAATTAAACAAGTTATCAATAAAAACCACTATTGCATAACAGTTCATCATAAAATTTCTTAGCATTTTAAAATATTTTAGAAATGCACAAATTATTTAAAATATCACATTTCTGCTCAATGTTTAAAACTTTAAATTGACAAATTGGTATTATTTTTAAATGTAAGCATCTTTTGAACGTAAATCGCGCGTTAAAACACAAAGTCCAAACCTTTCAAAAAATTGTATTTAAAAAAATAAGAATGAGTTCTAATATGATTATACTTATAAGTCAGTAATTTTTGTCACATTTGTTGCAATCTAAATAAATGATTTAGCTTAACTGATGAACAAATATATATGATTTCAAAAATTAACCTTTCTATACAAAATAGAGGAACCCTATCACTGGAATTCTACACCACGTCTTCCAATTTCTTTTGGATGTTGTTAGATTGTATGGTAGATGTTTTCATTTAATGTTTTTCCCTTCAGAGTAATTGACATGAGAAGGAATTAGAGACTCAGCAGAGGAAAATCTCGTTTGTTTTTATACTTCCTGTTCGGCTGGAAAACAAAATTCTTCTTTCTACAATAATAAGAATAATCTTATAAAAGCGGAAGAACAAACTTCTCCTAAATGGCAATTTGCGATCCGGTAAAAGTAACTATCACAGTAGACGGATAATTCAATAAAAGGAAACACAACACAAGAGAAAGTTTCAAATCTAATCACTTGAGTACTGATGAAATCTTCAGAAGATAAATGATTTTTAATTCAGACGTATGTACACATAATTAGCCCAATGACGTGACCAATTATTGTTAATTTTCAAAAAATTAAGAAGTATTTCATTTGTGATAGAATGTGTTTTCCGTCAAATCTTTCTATAAATAAACTACGTTCGAAACCCTAAAATTTGAAAAATCGTATAGATGAAATATTTCCTTTATATTTAGTGCCAGTTGAATTAAAATATACATTTAGCATTGATTTAAGAATATTAGTACCAAAAATTATTTAAAGGTGATTATTTGGCAAAAGAATGAAGAAAGAATATAATTTCAAAAACATATTCTTATGAGTATTGCTTGAATAAAAGTTTTTGGCAGCATATATCTATGACTTCAGAATTAGGAATTTTAAAATTCATAATCTAGAAGTGGATTTATTAATATTTTAATACCTCAACGTTAAGAAGTTTTAACAATAACACTGTACATTTAATAAATTGATCGCAAGTCAGAATGTTAAAAAAGATGGAAATATTTCAAAAATAAAAAATGTACTCGTTTAGGATCTGTATATAAAAGGTTTAGTTATAGATATATAAAAAATAATGCTATTATAGTATATATTTCGTTAAAGAGAATTTTTTAAAACTATACCATTCTTTTAACTAAAAAAAAGCATTCCATTGATTTTTATTAGAAAAATATTCTTTAAAGAGAGAATTATATATGCATATTCTAGTTTAAGTGAATTGAATATAAAAAAAAGTATTAATTTATATGCTTTTTTTTAAAATCAGTGCTTGGAACGTAGTCATTAACTTTAAACAAAATACATCCTTATTTCTTCTTTCTCAATGCTTTTCTATTTTATTATCATATCCTTTAAAATTAAAACAGTAACAAAATCATTAGGAAATGAATTGAGATAGTTTTTATTTGCTGAAAATTTTTCAAACATTTACAATTAAAAACAACGTGTCAAAGAAACACTTTTGAAAATATTTTAAAGGAGCTTTGTAGTTTTTCAAGGGATTATTTAAAAGTTATTCTCCAAATAGTTACTTAAAAAAATCATTATCTTAAATGCGTTATTTAGTTAGTTGCATTTTGGAAAGGCTATTTAACGGCATCTGTTATTTCTGGCAAATATTTGTATAAACTCATATGAAATAATGTCATGGCAAAAAAGCAAGCTTGGAAATTAGTTTTGAAACGATTTTAAGGAGAAAAATTTTTGAATGGAATCTATAAAGAATTTGAAGAGAGAATTGTAATTATTTCTCACATATTGCTGTTACTTTTTAAATGTTGAAATATTTTCCTGCATGTAATAAACTATTTTCTTAGTAATATTTTTTTTAAAAAAAATTAACACAATTTTTAAAAGCAGAAAATTGAAAATGTGTTCTTACATTATTCTCCCCCCCCCCGTTTCTATTTAAAAACAGAAATTTAAGAAGAATCAATGCCTGCGGACTGTTAAAATAAGTCATTTCAACTATAAGGATAAGAATAAAACTGGGAACGGATAAATCAATTTCAATATATATATTATATATATAAGAATTCAGAATGATGAATAACTTTTTAAAAATTATAAAGCAATTTTTGTATTTCTAAAATTATAAAGAAATTTAAACACAATATAAAAAATGTATAACGGAATTTATCTCTACAAACACTACACTTAAACATTTACTTTATAACATGTACACAGATATATTATCATTTATTAGATTTTACGCTACAATAATGGAACCAAATTATTTAATTTATAATAATATATGATATGTTATACACAATTCAAGATCGAAAATATTTAAACAATATTATTTTGCTCTCTTTTTTTCCGTTTCATGTACTAACTTTAGTACAGAAGCACATAAACTTCCCACTGTTAATTTCATAAATATTACATTGTTACGGTATTCAAAAAAAATGTGTGCATTACTTATATTCCATTTTTTACCACAAGATCATTTCGTCCTCTGCATTATGGAATTTAATGATTTTTAAATGCATGAATATTAATTAATAAGCTTTATTTTTAAAACTGATTTTGAGTTAACCATTGTTTTATTAAATACTTTAAAAATTATCAGCGTAGTTCTTGTTTCTTAAAAAAAGAGTTGTGAGCTATAAAACTAATATGCTTACAAATATTTCTGTTTAATTTGTTGTTGTTGTCGTGTATGACAAAGTGCAAAAGCGGTAATAACAAAATATAAAGGGTCATTTCATTTAAGGAAACAATTTTTTTAAAAAAAGCTTGCCAAATTCGAACAAAATGATTAGAGGCAATAAAAGGAAATCGTTAGACAGTTATTTGTGAGCCTTAACTTTTTTTATGCTTATTTCATACCTAAATCACAGTAATATATATATACCGTAAAATCCACACATATGCTTTCAGGCTGCGATATTTAATTTTTAGATATTTGTATCGTATAACTCGCATCCCCTTTTATACAAATTAAACCTTAAATGTTCGTGTGAATTTGCTTGTGAGTTTTGAAGTAATTTATTCGAGGACTTATTCCAAGCTTTTGAGAAAAAAATTAAGGATACTTCTAGAAGTACAGCTCCTTTTCATAAGAAATGTCATTTGTTTAAAATAAACATTATTTCAATCTATGTCGAAAGGTAATTTTTTTCAATGTTCCTTTTTTATTTTAAAGCTTTCATCTTTATACCCGGTGTATACGCCAGATTTTACGGTATATATATATATATATATATATATATTTACTAGCTGACCCGGCAAACGTTGTTTTGCCATATAAATTATTTTTAGTGAATATTTTGGTAGTCAAATAAAAAATAACTAACTCATTTTAAGTGTGCTCAGATGTGGTATATGATTGAAAGAGAAATGGAAAGCTGTGAACAATGATGGCCTATAAAGTATTAAAACACCAAATATTCATTTTTTGAATTATTTGTACTTTTATTATTTTAACTAATAAATTTCAAATTACATCTCTATCACAAATTATGACAATTAAAAAAAACATCAGTTTCTTAGTGCAATGGAGTGTACGATATATTTAGTGGGTCCATCTTTAGCCTACACAAACAAACTAGATGGTTTACCCATGCAAGAATATGCCACATATAATGGTCCATGTGAAAAACATGGTGTGCCCAAATCTAAGCCATAAACAGACTTCGTTTGGCCTTGAGACTTATTGATTGTCATTGTGAATGTCAATCTAATTGGAAATTGAATCCTTTTGAATTTATCTGTGCGAATAATAGGAAAACGTGGTAGTAATACATCTTATTTCCGAAACTTGCCATTCAAAATGCTAGCTTCGACAACATTTTCAATCAATTTTTGATGATTAATCACGTGCCATTGCACAGCCATGGTGGGTTCAAATTACGAAGCAAAATAACCGAAGATCCAACCTTCAGTTGTAAATGGTGCGGTGGCATGCCTGGCAAATCCAATGAGCTCAAAAACTCTGCTGAATAATTTACAGCTACGTTGGTATCGTAAACTGCATCGATAGATTTGTATGACATCAAGTCCCCGCGCAACACCTGTTTCCTACTGAATGTACGCACAAAATTTCAAAAGAATCGGTCTAAAAAAAGCCGTTTCATTTATCTCGTGTCCTTATTTGAAATAATGAAAACAAAGTAAAAAAAGATTAAGTTTTTTGCAAATATTTTAGACATTTTTTTTTATAAACCATGCAATATAGGAATTTTTGAGTTAAAGATATGTACAAAAAAATGGGGGAAAAAACTTTTCACTCGCCAAATTTGGTGATTTTTGATTTGCTATAGACACCCATTTTGCTATTGTAACCCATGAGCAGGTCGATTTGGACGGCAGAACAGAGAAAAGTCACACATCTGGCGCGAAACCGATTTTCGACGCCAAGCGAAATAAACAGCGAAAAAAGCAACACACAGGGGTAAAACAATTACGCGTTTTAAGGTTTTTAATTAATATCTTTTCAACTAATTGCAATATCGGAATGAAAAATAGTTTACGTCCTATTCTCAGACCTACTGAATATACGCACAAAATTTCATAAGAATCGGTCAAGTCGTTTCGGAGGAGTTTGGTTACAAACACTGTGACAGGAGAATTTTATATATATATATATGTATATATATAGGGGAGATTGGGGCAAGATGACGACGTTAACAGTTTTTAGTTGTTTATTAACTTATTTTTAAGGGTAATAAAATCAATTTTACATGAACTGTTTGAGTAGTCCTTTGTAGTATTAAAATATATTACCATTTAATTTTTCCAATAAAAAAAGTTAAGGATTTTTTCATAACCTTCACAAATCGTCATCTTGCCCCAGGACTGGGGCAAGATGGCGACACTGAAAAAGGTTGAGCATATTTTATCTTTGAATGTGTGATATGGTTCAACAAATGATAACTGTGTTTTTACATCTTACAAAGTATCAAACTAAGCGTAATGCACTGTAATGTTGAAGTGCTTAGTTGTGTACCTAACAATAGTCACAAATAAAAATGACATTTTTATAATTGGAACATTCCTCATGCAAGCACTCTTGGCATTTACAGCACTGGATACATTTTTCTGTTGGAGGGTACTTCTTCACAAGCAGGACATCTTATAACACCGTCCTTTGAAGTTGATACAACTGGAAAGTTTGGCCTGGATTTTATAGATTTAGGCTTACAGGAACAGTTTGAGGTTTTTTTACTCCCATTTTAGCTTCACGGGCTTTTTTTCTCTGTTTTTTTTAAACTTCCTGTTCTTCCTTCTGCTTTTCCCTTTCTTCTAACATTTCTTTGGAAGGTGTGCTCTTGTAAGAATGATAGAGCTCATTTTTTTGCTTTTTCTTTTTTTCTCACATTATGTTGTTTTAGACAATGGTTTGAAATAAAAAAACACTAACAGGCTTCTTTGGTGCATCGGAATCAGCATTTGCCATAAGTTCTGGTTTTTCTGGAGTGTTTATATGTTGGTTTTACTGTTACCGGGGTCTGAGGATTAGCACTATTATTCTCAGTTTCATCGCCAACAGCAGCATGGTTAGTAGTTTTTACCGCAGCATAGTCATGTTCGCTAAACACAATAGGATTATGAGGCTCGATCCCATATTCTTTAAACCCTTTCAACAGCATTTCCAATTGTAGCTGATGCTGAAACCCTCACCAGTATTTTTGTCTGTGATAGTTTGTTCTGGAACAGTGGCCATAAAGTTGTCACATGCTTGGCTATAATGCGTTTTTAACTGGTCGAAAAATGACACAACAAGTGGCTGGAGACGATGTGATGTGTGCGACGGCAACCCAACCATGATGATGTTTTTGGCTCAGCAATATAAGTTAGCCTGCAAAGTTATATGAGTTTTGTGATTGTCAAAAATCAACAGATTAGGAGATTCTTTGCTTGGTTTCACATGAAGGTAAAAGTGCTTCAAAAAAGAGAAAAAGGGGCGCTTATTGTTCTAGCCCTTATCACTGCAGTTGCCTATAGTTCCTGGTGGGTCTCTTTCTACAAGTTCAGGAAGCATTCGTTTTCTCGAAAAAAATCAGAAAAGGTGGCAGATAAAAGCCAGTAGCTCTAAAGAAACAAATTATTGTTACATTATTTCCTCTTTAGGCTCACCCCCTTTCCTCTCTGGTCACCCCCTTTCGAAAGAAACCTTTCCCGATGCCATGCAACTCTTAGCCCCAAAAGAGATGGAAGCGCAAAGTCACTCTGATATACACACAGACAAACAAGTGTTCGCAGGATTTAATAGAATGGACAACAATAGTAAGTTTAATAAATTCCGAAACACCATCATTGGATGATGATTGGAAGATGACAAGCTCGTCATCTTGCCCCGTGTTTCGGATCGTCATCTTGTACCAGACTGTCTGTTTAAAAATATTCGCTCTCACTAACAAGAAGGAAGGCAATTAATTGACATTTATTCATGGTAATAGGTAGTATTTAAACCAAGTTACTCATAAATGTTAAGGAGAAACGTTATATCTTACCTGTATCTGTAGCAGAGCTTATTTACACATGCATAAAAGTTATATCGTGGCAGAAAAAAACAATCAAACTTCACAACTAACTCAAAAAGGGGGGTTTCAGCAAATCTATACTATAGTTTAACGAAAGGCTAAAAGGAGAGCCAGTAGTGTTCATTTGATGCTGCTACCTAGTGGAATACGGAAAAATTAAGACATTAGTCATCTTGCCCTGCTCGTCATCTTGCCGCGGTCTCCCATATATATATAATAAAGTACACTCATGTCCATAAATTAAGGATAATTCAGAATTACACAGAAATCGAACTCTAAAATAAACATTTCACCTGTAGAATTATCACACACATCTTGAAGAAGAATATACAAATTACAGGAAACCACCAGAAGCCGCGGATAGTACGTCACAATGACGAGAGTGTAAGAGATGGGTATATAAGGAATGGTGGCAAAGAAGTTAAATTGTTCACAAGCGCTATAAAAGCCTTTCAGTGCAATAACCGCATAGTTATGGCACAAAGGAAGCATTTGGATGATTTTTTTACGTGGTAGAATTATCGGACGACTGGAAAGTGGGCGTACGCAGCTTGAAGTATCCGAGGAACTTGGAATCCCCAGAGTGTCATCTCCAGGCTTTGGCAATGATTCCAAGATGATGGTAATGTGAGAAGATGTTACAGCACAGGTCGCCCCCGAGTTACAACGCCGAATGAGGACAGGTATTTGGCAGTTGCTGCCAAAAGAAACAGACGGAGGACAGCATCAGACCTATCTCGTCAGCTCTCTTCAGCTACCGGTACGACAGTTTCAAGGCGGACCGTGTACAGACGCTTAGGACACATTGGTCTATATGCTCGTATGCCTGTCAAATGTGTTCTCCCTACCGCAACTCACTGTCACCTGCTATTAACCTGGAGTAGAGAGCATGCATTGTGGACACCGTGGTCTTGTGTGATGTTTTCTGACGAGTCCAGGTTTAGTTTGCAGTCTGATTCTCGCCGGACTTTCATATGGAGAGCGCCAGGTATCCGTTACCACCAAGAGAACACAATTAAACGCCACCGTTACGGTGGTGCAGGATGGCTCGTTTGGGGAGGAATTATTCTTGGTTCCAGAACTGACCTGCATGTTCAGAGTGTAACGATCACAGGCTACATCTATCGGGATGTCATTCTGGAACAACATGTACGTTTGTTTCGGGGTGCCATGGGTGCTGAATTTCTGTTTATGGAGGACAACGCCCGTCCTTACAATGCAAACATTGTAGACGAATGCCTTCAATTGGAGGATATAACCCGTATGGATTGGCCAGCATACTCACCGGATTTGAATCCAATAGAGCATGTGTGGGATATGCTTGACCGACGAATTGCAGCCCGTCAACCCCCACCGACCTGTCTACCGGAACTTCGGAGGGCATTGCTTGATGAGTGGTGTAATATTCCCCAAGATCAGATTGATAATTTGATACTCAGCATGCGTAGCGTTGTAAGCTTATTGCATCGTTGGGATCGTAACATTTTGCTCCGGGGTATGTAACCATCATACTAACCATGTTGTACTGTTTTTTGTAAATAGGTTCTTTTTTGAAATTTGCTCCAGGGAGTAAGAATCGCAATTTTTATTAATTATGTCAAACATATAGCATCTTTTTTGCTCTTTACCTTTTGATTAATAAATAGACTTTACAAATAAGTCAAATTTGTTTTGCTTCTGTCTCTTTCTTTGCCTGAACTTCATTATCCTTAATTTATGGACATGAGTGTACTTAATCATCATGATTTATTGTGATTGGTTGTTAAACTCTGGTATAGATCATCACATGATTTAATAATAATTTTATTAACTCAATTCTTAAATATTTCATTTTAATTCATTACCATTTGTTGGAATTATGTACTAAAAATGAAATATTGATTATAATTTTTACTTATTTAAAGAAAAGTTAAACTTTAAAATATCTCAACGGAAGAGAAATATTCTATGTAATGCAATGTTACAAAAGCGTCGAAATTAACTAAAAACAGCAAAATACACTGACTATAGAAATTGTGGAAATACATTAATTTCTTAGGACTAGGATAATTAATTTTTTATTGGAAGAAATTTAAGAAGAAAAGTAGCGAGAAAAAGAAAATATTAATTCTAAATTTACCAAAAAGAAACAGTTTTTAATGAAGTCTTCGTAGGGAATCAAATTTCACAAATTTTGTTAACAGGGAATTAATGGAAATCACAAAAGAAACTAATACCTTCTCCTAAATACATTTTTTCATTCCCTTTTTAAGATTTTTCACTTCAAATAATTTTAGAATCATAAAAAAAGACATATAAAGGCTTCGAAATTAAAATCTTTAAAGTTGCTCGTACAATTTAGAATATAAAAACACGGCTTCTAACATATGCAGGAAAAATTAAAATCCTTTTTTTCTTCTTATTTCTTGGTCTTTCTAAATTAAATGAAAAACATTGCTGATTAAAGAAGAAAATGGTTTCTGAATGGATATTTATTTTAACAGCACTTTTTTCTGTTTCATTAAAAAAATCCTATACATTAAACGCAAAATAATTACATGTAACCAACTTTCATTCATAAGGTAATATCTGCATAATGTTAACGCTTCAATGTCATAAATGTCACTAACAGTTAAAACAAACACTGAAAATTAGGATGTTTTCAAATTAGTAAATGGTATTGATACGTAGATCGGAGATCGAAGATTTTTTGCTATCCGTCTTAACCACTTCCCTTACAAATGTTTTTGAAATAAACTGCAAAAAAATAATTACATTTGTTTACTTCATTATTAAATACAATGAAACGAAACAAAACAAAATATGTAGATTTTTAATTGAAAATTTAATTTTTTACAGGTGTAAAAGCATTTAGTCTTAATATTAGTTTACTACCCCGAGTTATCTCGGGCAAACGGAAACATGTTAAATATTAGTCTTTGTATGATTGTTTTTGAAGCAAGGGACTACACTAAATGGTATCTGACATTCTGTATACTGGTATCTTGTCTCTTTTCTTACTGGCTTACCACTGAAATCGAATTTACGGGAGCACAGAGTGCATTGCCTCATTGTATTTAATATTTTCTCAGCAGCAGGGATAACATCTGGGAAATGCCTTGAAGTTAACCTCAGTGGTGAAGGACTAATGCTGGGACTTCCAGATGTGGCAGAAAACTCGTCACAAATTTTTCTGACATTAGGTTTACAATCAGTTTCATTCTAATTTGCTTAGGTGAATCGCGTAAACACTTTCTACTACCCTACACTATCCCTTTCGTCATTGTAGTCAACTACACATTTAGGCCCGGACTTTGGCTCTCCCCATTTATTTGTCACATCCTGCATTTCAATTGTATGCATTGTGGAAATAAGACTAACAATCTTCTTATTTTTTCCATTTTATTACAGTTATTTTCCCTCTCTGATACCCAATAAATCCTCCTCTTTTTTAATTTCTTTGTCTTTAGATCTCAAAGTAAATATTTTTTCTATTCAATTGGAATATTCCACACATTAGTTTTCTTTTTGACTAACGAATCAGCCAAACCTGGCGATAATATATAAGTTATAAAAATTGCAATAAAAGGTTATAAAAATAGTTATAAAATTGTCCAAACTGCCTATCAAAGCTGAATATCCCCTTTCATTTCCTACAGGCCGAGTAAAACCGTGATAAAACTAATCGTACCGACAAATTCTGCTTCGCCCGAGTTCTCTCGGGATAGTAATTAACTGCAATATATACGAACGCGAGATAACTCGGGATAATCGGGCCAGCGGTTAAAGAGCAAATCAGTTCTTCAAGAGTGATGAAAATTTACTGTAGAAAAACAATCCTTAAAATACAGGATACAGCACTAAAATTCTGTTAGTAAATTCCAGTAGGTTTTCCCACCTTCTACAGCGCTCAAGTGACTAAAAACACAAGTACGTAGTGTTTATTTGCCAGCAAAGTCAAAGTGACCCTGACTCAATTTCAGCAATCGACTGCTTTTTATAGTCTGCAAGTTCACCTTCTAACTCTTCTCTCTCTTTCTTGCGTGCTGTTAATAAATTTATCCAGTAATTTCCATAAAAACATCCAAAAAATGGTAACCAAGTCACCAAATTTAGTCTCCAAAAATTAAGTGAACTTAGCTGTATCGCCAATATTTAACAAAGATTCCATTAAAATGCCATACTAATATAATAGGATGTTGTGCTTGGGAATATTACAATTTTTATCATGAAATAGATTAATTTATTGAACATCCAGATATAGATTATTTATACCATTATTAGTATTATTGTAATTAGACGTTAACTACATGAATTTCATAAAAATATCTTTATTATTGAGTGATATATTATTATTTAAATTATTCCTTTTTTATAAAATTAATTTATGATTCAATGCTTTAATGCAAAGTATGCTTTGAGGCGATGTTAATGTTTAAGTTTCTAGGAAAGTTATAATTCTGCTTTACTAATTAAATGTGATTTTTTTTTCGGTTTCCAAAAAGTCTACATCAGATTTTCGAATTTTCTTATTAAAATATGAGAATAAAAAAAATTAATTTTCCAATGCTGCATGGTATTTTGAATTGCAGTTGAAAATTAATTTTAATTTTGAAGGTAGGCTTTTTTTTAAATACACATCTCCTTGTATAAAAAATTCTCAACATATTTCTTTGCAGCTTATGTCCATTTAATGGGAATCTATATTTTAGGAAATGTGCTAGTTCAGATTAAATTTAGTTACAACTCTACATTTCTTTTTCCTTTCGTTAAGTTCATGATTATTCTATTTCCCTTAGTACGAGGCTTATTTTTGTTAAGAATCCCAAGTTAAGTGTCTCTACATTAATTATCTAATTAAAAGCAACTGTTTAGTTCTCAGTCTGTCTTGTTAGAGCATCTAGCTACTAGGAGCTGCAGAACTATTGACGTTAATCTAATCTAAGTAAGAACTCGTACCCTTACCTAATTGTAGCATTGGTTCCAAGTTTAATGTTGAGTAAGTGAGAATTATATTTACGTTCGCCGAATAAAGCTGCAAGAGGGCTATTAAAGACAAACCTCGTAATATTGAACCAATGTCAGGTGACAAGGATGACACCTTAGCTGTCATCCCTATCTACTAAACTCCACACCACACCAACGAGACAACGTTTGATTCTCGAGATATTTATCATCCATCGTCTTCCTCTGTAGGGCTGGCCTTAAGGGGTACTAGGCTCGAAGTCATCACATGCCAGCCACGAGTACTTAACCTTGAATGCTAGGCTACCACTGCTACATGTTAAATGTTGAGAAGAGCTTTTAAAATATTTGGGAAATCATAGGTTCGATACTATTTCCGAAGAAAAAATATTTTGTTGAATAAATGAAGTTAAATTTGAAATAGGCTTTGAGTTATACAAATGCTATAATTTATTTATATCGTATCTAACTATGTTTCCAATCCCCAAATGTTTTCATTAAAAGGTTTTCAGGGTAATATCTAAAAACCCCGTGAAATATGGTATTTAAGTAGACAAGGTCATTCATTAATATATAAGATCATATGAATCATGCATAATATGAAAAAAAATGAATATTAAACACAAAAATACATCCAATATATTTAATTTATATTAATACAATTTTTTCAATCCATGGTAAGTTTTTCTACATGAATTTTCCGTATTTAATAGTAATTCATTCATGTTTATATAATGCTTATATTTATCTGCATTATAATATTCTTTACATTACCTTTATACCTTCTACTTCTAAATGCCTGATTTTGTATATACCTTGCATCTTATATATTCATCTGGAATAGTGGTTGCCAAACTTACGAAGTGTTTGGGCTATTGGAATATTTTTAAATTCTACTGTGAGCTACCAACCATTTTAAAATTTTTTACACATTTGTCTATTTTCTTAAATTTTACACACACATTTCTCTCTCTAGTAAACATGGAATCAATTTTAGCTGAACTGTATATTATTGAAAGAAACTCTGAAAATAAATTTTACATAAGAAAGAAATTGTACCGTAGATAGTAATTTATAACAAATAATTCTAACATACACGCTGCAAAAGCATGAAGTGCAGAAGTCCACGCTTATGCAATCAACTATGAGGTGAGAGTTACAGTTAGACGAGGAGAAACAAGAAGTTGTGTGATCAGCGACCGTTGTCGTTAGCTCAGTAGAGGAATTTAAGATTAGTCACCGAAACGTTAAAGCGATCTACAAGAAATGTTCCTGTGAGCCACTCACAGGAACATTTTTCACACAGGATCGACAGTTTGGCAATCAGTAATCTAGAACTATGTTGTTAAATTTCCCGAAAAAAAGTCTATTAATGGTTTTAAAATTTAAAATTGTAAGGAGTTCTTTTGGAATTTAAATGTTTAAGACAATGAATAAATAAATTTGAACGTTAATTAAGATTTTGAAAAATATAACACTAATTACAGCCATATGTATTTCTACCAGACCTTCAATGTACAGTTAAAAAGGATTTTCAATTTCAAGACGAAAAATGTAGAGCTAGTAGCTTATTAGTTTCAGCGATATAAAATTCACTTGTTGATTCAAGTAGATATTTAAATATATTCTAGCGACAGATACAAGGGAATAATTAATCTTATTTTTATGAGTAAAGACATTATATGTACTTGATGTTTGTTGTAAAATGTTTCAAATTAACTTCCCTGGTTTTTTCTACTCTTGAATTAAACCCTTTATCTAGAAATAAATCTCAACAAAACTTAGCTACTTGGTAGAAGTTACGATGTAATCGTCTTAACTTGTTAGACACGCATGCTTAATTTTTTTAATCCATAAGTAAGTAAGCGAATATTAAACGACAAAT
Organism: Trichonephila clavata; assembly: GCA_019973975.1. Taxonomy (NCBI): domain Eukaryota; kingdom Metazoa; phylum Arthropoda; class Arachnida; order Araneae; family Nephilidae; genus Trichonephila; species Trichonephila clavata. Next base: position 29,277 of record BMAO01004501.1, read on the forward strand.
GTCTCAATCAAAAATCAAGAAATTTACTTTTTACTAACAATATAGCTTAACAATACAAACGCAACGCTTACTGCATTTTTTTTTACCTTAGATGCACAAATACGAACAGTTTCAGGATTCCAATGAATAATGAAATTATATGCTTGCAAAAAGTGGCTTAACTAGTAAAAATTTTACTTTACTAAGAGTGTTAATACAAATATTTGGATATTGAATGATAGCCGAAGCCCTATTCAGCATTTATCTGAATGGTGAAAAGGCATGGTGATAGAACGAAAATGAGTATTGTCCAGCTATTAAATAGCTTAAGTACCAATGTTAAAATCTTTTTTTCAGTGGGTATTATCGTACTTAAATGTTTAAGGGAATGAGATTGCAGATGGTTTGGTCCGTGCTGGCAGCTATAAAGGCTCTACGCATGGTGGCTGCCTAACTTTTTCAGAAATTGCTACCCGGGTTCCACAAGATATCAGTATCTCTTGTAGGTAAGCCCCGGACATGAATAGTATGAAGGAGACAACCGTGGTGCTTCTTTGCTTGGGACAAGCAGTAGGCGAGGTGAAGCTATTATTACTAGGCTTAGCAGTGCACATACTCGAGCTCAACGGCATGTGAATGCTCTTAAAGTTTACCCTCCTTATCCGAATTGCAATGTAACCCAAGCTCCTCCTGCCAACATCTTGCTTGTATTGGTTGCCATAAGAGCCGGCTGCTCTCAAATCTTGCTACATTTCATCATTGCTTAAAAACGAACGGAATCATGGACTTCATCTAGATGTTTCTGTCGTTCCAGTGGGATTAGAAACAACAGCAACATTAGTGAAGAAAATATCAACTATGAAAGAATAATATTTACATTTGCGTATTCATGTAATCATTTTGCAATCCAAAATAAACATTTTCACAAAACAAGAATCAATAAACCAAGAGAAAAATTGTTTCAGTTGTTATTTTCATGAGACAACAAACATACTGTGACAAACCAAATTAGCTTATTGCTTTTTTTGTAAAAAGATAATATCATCGAATAAAAATCAAAATAGTTTATATAATATTATTCTCATAATCAATAAATGTAGTAATAGATGTTTATATACATGCGTTTCAAATACTTCTATTATTATTTGAAATTATTCATCATACTTAAAAAATACGAGTATCATTTGATTATATTGATTTATTATGATCACATACTCAAATATCGTTTAATTTAACTTGTATTAGAGGGCATATGTGCCGTTGAAAAAAATGGGACCTTACAGATTATTGACGTTTTCATTAAAATCTTAGCAAATGTTTCTCACTTTTTGTAAAATATCTTCATAATTTACTCATTTATACCTTGAAAGTCCAAGTAACAATAGTTATTTTCCAAAAAAGTAATAAATATCGGATATTATATTTCACATATTTTTATCCATTTTTAAATTTGTTCTCTTTTAGAAACGCCAATTTAATTTTTCTTGAAACAAGAAAGATATTTAGTGTTAATTGAAAAAAGAATTCATTATAAAATGTTATTACATTAGAACTTCATTAATATGGATTCATTGGAACTATAGGTTGTAAGAATTAATCAAAATAATTTATAAAATTTGTTAAATTATATAGCCGAACAATCAGAGAAGTATGAAGCTAAGTATTTAGAAAGAAGACCGACAAAGTAGTAATTAATTGCTGTGAGATAGCTCAAACCGTTACTTTATTTAATTTGAATGTATTTCAGTCTGGACAATAGACTAATTAGGATATTTTGCTTTTATTAATTTTAAATTTTTAATTGGCAGTCCGGATCTGTTCGCGGCTTCCAGTTTTACAGCCCAGCATAAATAATGGTTTATTCTTTTTTATTTACATGAAGTACAATCACAAAGATACGTAATTATTAGTGATTCTTATAAATTGAATAGACTGATAAAAAATAATTGCTTTTCTTTATCTCTAATGAGTAAAGAAAAAAGAATAAAGACAAAATTTTTGTAAGGAGGAACATAACCAACAATTAAATTATTTTCTGGTAATGTAAATACATTTTTTTTAAAGAGCTTCTGTAATAAATATGGAGCATTTTATAAGCCAGTAAAAATATTCAGAATATGCAACAAATTTTTTTATGACTAATGTATCTCGTCATTATATTTATTCCTTTTTATACATTGATGAATTTATGTTTACTTAAAATTAGGATGAATTTTCAAAAAACTATGTTATTAAAAACGGAAGAGGATGAAATTTCGAGAAAAAAAAAGAGTTTGCAAATTCTTGAACCATAATGCATTTTTCTTCTAAACAATTGTTTCGAAATATATTTTGTTTTCATATTTCTAGCTACTGAACATAATTCATCAGTTACACACAAGTGTTGTGTTTTCACTTGAATTTCTAACTAAAATTTGATCCTCGTTTAGTTTTACAATTGACATGAAGTGTAATAAAAAAGTGGGGTTATAATTTCAAAATTCTTTGCGAATATATGAACTTTGAAGGATTGTATTACGTTCAAACGAAAGAAATAAAATTTGGAAAGCATTTAGTATAAAACTCCTAGAAACTCTTGGAGTGAGAATGCGTGACATTAGCCGACAGAGGGGATTGAAAGAGAGGGAAATATTTGCGTTACCATGTTCTGTGCATTAAAATATTAACAGAACATTCTGGATGCGGAAGCTCCATCTTGCATGAATTGATCAGCATTGATACATAACGTGCACTCGTTATCATAATCTTTTGTAGAACATTCACAACATATTCTTCCAAAAAAGTACGCATCAAGGATGAAAATATTGTTATCTACACGGTTACTTATGCGTAATACTATAACGGATGCTCTTTTGATTGATCGAACTGATTTGAATTTGTCTAATATACGCAGTTTTTGATTTATTGTTGCCAGTAAGCGAACATTTTTGCTAATGAAATACATAAAAATCAGCATTTTTCTGCATGGAATCGGAAGAATAGTTCATTCTTAGAATCCAACTGTATTTGGAGAAGATATTTAACTTGCAATATGCTTATACTGTGAAACCAGTCGGGAAACATGTAGAAAACAGTGTAGAAATTTACGGACAGTAAAATTTTGCTTAGAAAATATAAGTTAACCTCTGCGTGTGTTTGAATCGGTATTTTCCTTATAATCTTGTATAATTCAACAGAGAGGACGCTCATGATGAGATCAACCACATTTGCTATCATTTTCTTCAAATTTGCTTTTCAAATCCCGTACAGATTGCATGGAACGGGGTTCTCATCATTGTCGTTAAACATTTGTGCTTTCTGTTAATAAAGCCAAAATGGGTATAGTGTCCAAGTACGGAATAGAAAAATATATTACTAAATCCGTATTGAAGTTCTCTTCACACACACGTAAGTCCTCACATAGCAGTGTCCTAAATCATACTTTGAAATCTGTATAGTATCATATGTATCATATATTCCAGCCTCCGCCCCCTTTTTTTTGCCGAAAAGGATTTAGTAAGCCGGGCTAAAACCATAATATAGTATGGATAATAATGACAAAGGAAAGGCAATTTGTATTGGTGTGAACTGCATAATTATTGTTTTTCTTTCCTTGTCTCTTCATTACGCTACCATTTTCTGCTCAAGAAATATTGTGCTCCAACTACATTATATGCTTTTTAAAGATTATGCCCTTTAAAGTGATGAAATTTAAGCGTTACTTATTAATATTTTTCTTCTGTTATTCTTGACAACATTGAAAAAAGAAAGATTTGTATTTAAGTATTAAAATTAAATATAGTTAAATAATAATAAAAAATAATTGAAACTCTAAAATATGAAACTGTTTTATTTAAAAATAGTTTTCTCCTTTGAACGAAATTTATGTTTATTAGTATTACTTATGAAGAAAAAAGTTGTTGTTGGATATCTTATGTCAATTGATTTTAAAGAATTTGAATTTTTAAACTCTTTATAATCTTTACATAAACGTCGCACACACACGCGCTTTATAGGTTCTATATCCTAAATTAAACATAAACATCCTGTTCAAAATACTTTAAAATTAAAGAAACAAAGCAAAAATATTCTGAGTTTTTTTGAAAATTGATACTTTTTTAAAAAAAAAAACCACCAAAAGATTAGAATAAATATATAAAAAATACTTTGTAATATTTAAAGAAAGGTAATACCTTTGAATCGTATTTTTATTATTAAAATAAGATACTTCAAGAAATATTTTATTTTTTACATTGGTTTTGCGAATGAATTTTAATATCAATTTGTCCTTCAAAATAATTTTTTTCTTATGTCTTAAAATATAATTTTTCATAAACATGTAAAAAATACCAAAATTAAAAAAAAGAGTTTATGATTTAACATTTTTCTGAACCGATAAACTGAATTTCTCTTTATACAAGACACGACTAAAATTTTGCTTAAAAAATGCAACTATATTACCATTAAATAATTTCTTTTTTGAACTTTTTATTGCTTCCCACTTAAGAAAAGTTCATTAATTAGCTTTTTGGTTTCTTTTTTATTCTAAAAAATAAATTATTTAAATTAACAGTTTTTCTGAAAATATGGTTTTTCATTTAAAATTTTTGGAAAATATTCTTTGAATTCAAATAAATGAATCATCAAAAATATTCCTTAAGAAAATGTTTTCCTTTAGTGTTACTCATTTTTTGCAATGACGCTTTAATTTTTAAAAAAAAACTATTTTAAACATGTAATACTGCTAAAAAATAACTATTCCTTCAACACAAAGAAATTAAAGTTATGTATTATCATAAGCATACATTGTAGAAGAATAAATGAAATACATCAAATTTTTGGATGTGTTACAACAAAAAATTTTCTTGTAATTATTTTTGCGCGTCTGATAAATCTGAATACAATTTTGATGCTTTGAATTCTGAATAAAATGTATTAATCTTTTAGTAAATACAGATACACACACACACAAAACTTAAACATAATGCAAAATGATAATTTTTTAAAATGTTTTACACTATATATAATAGCACAATTGTCAAACGTACGGTTACAAAATGTATTTTATGTAAATTATTTAAAATTTTATCTGCTTGATGTTTGAAAGAATCCTTTTCATTTTTAAAATGTACGGATATCTCTCACAAATTTTCCGGAAATACCATTTACATATGCTAGACTCATGACTAATCTACGTACAGTGAAATGCATTTAACATGACACTGCTTAAGGCGAAATATTGGTTAATATGAAACAATACAACGGTCCCTATAAACTACTATATGTTTTCACATGCATTTTTTTCTTTTAACACCAAACGAAAATCACTTAACGCGAAAGGATTTCCTTTCTGTGAATGAATAAAATACGGAATTGTCCTGTATATTTTATTTTCAGAAGAACTAATTGCAGTAGATGATGATAATGTGTGTACATTGCCAAATATGGCAAAAAATACATTTTAGAGTTAGTTCAAAGCTCAAAAAATTTAAATTTTCCATTGATGCAGATTTCTACGATGAAAATGAAATAAATAATGCAGATCCTGTTCCCACATCTTCCGAAATCATTAAATTCATGAAAAGTATGAGCAGTTATATAGACACACATTCTCCAATTGTGAAATTAATGACAAAATGGACGACATCGAAGAAGTTGTTGACAATTTGATGCTAAAAAACACTGCAAAGAAAAATATCAGTTTATTTTCCAAACACGCAATAAACGTTTTGTTTTTCAAAAAACTCGAAAATGTTACATTAAATCTCTTTAAGTTCTTGTAAATGTTTTTGTTTCATTGATTTTTATTAAATATATACATATATACATATCTATATAAATAAAATGAACTGTAATAAATTTTATTTTGTTGATGTGTTTTTTGCTACACCCCTTAACACGAAATTCTTTTAACACGCAAAAATATATCAGTCCCTTTAGTTGCGTGTACAGCGATTTTCATTATAATTTCAATTATTATGCTTCTCAGAAAGTTAGGCTCCATATGTGAAGAATTGATACATGTAAAAAAATAATACTTTTCTGAAATAAAATCAGCTTGAAACTGTCTGAATATAAAGATGTTTTTTTAAAAATATTTATTACTTTTTGCTGTATATGATTCTTTACCCATTTCCGTCGTTCATTCCTTCTTGTAATTCAGTCATCACAAAATGAAGTCAATTTATACAAATGAAATTCTATTGATTCATGAATCAACTATTTAGAGAGAATCCTGTTTTACAATAATCAGAATTCCCTACCCCGTTAAAATTCATTTGTGTCCGTTTGATAGTGTTAAACTATGTTTTTCACCTGAATAGTTTCATATCCCCAATTGATACCATTTCCCCCTTTTTTTCATGCTTCCACCAGTTTGCAGAAATAAATGTAAAAAAAAAAAACTTAAACAATTGTGATCCAATGAAATTTATATATGTGAATAATGTGGCTTATAAACAATTTTCGAAGCAAGAAAGGATTATTGAAAAAAAAAGATTAAACAAACAAACAAGGATGCTGTCCAGGAAATTAATGCGTAACCTCGAATTAAGGAGTGAATAACGGATTTTAAACTGGTTCCATGGCACACACACACACACACACACACAAACCTTACTCTCCTTTATATAGCCAATATGGAACTGTTCATAAATACAATAAAACACTAAGCAATAATTCAAACTAAAAGGAATTAAGAGGTTAACCAGAATAGATTTTGAAAAACTTCACATTATTATAGGAACAAACTAATAAAAACATTATTTGCTAAAAATTAAATAATTGAAATCAACAAAAATATATGAACATAATATCGAACAACTAAATGTTAAATACTCGACAAGTAACACGTCGCCATGATCGGGATCTAAAAATAAAGTGTATAATTCATTGTTGGTTGGTTGAACGAATTGCAGGATAAAACACTTAAGACTGTGTGCCAGAATGTGTAAACTTTGAGAAAATTAATCCTAGTATTCTCAATTAGACCACCGATAAACTAATTTCGTATATCTTCTGTAAGGTGGTGGTTTTAGAAAGAATCAAAACATTTTATATAATTTGTTAGTTTTATTAGTTTTGAGTTAATAGAGTTATCCTCCAGACAACAGCAATTTGTTAAAATCTAAGAGGTATGTTATGGGTACCATCTGTATTCCAATGAAGAAGAAATGTAGACTTCTGAAATGTTAGAAGTTATTTTTTCCCTTAATGGGCTGCAGATTTTAAAAATCACCTTTACAGACATGGCAAGAACCCAAGTGTTATAGCCATTTAACATTGGTTCCATCTTGTTACGGCTCTCGCTATCAAGTTTTGACGCTTGAGTAATTTTAATTCAAGCTCTCATCGGATGCTAAATTTTACCATCTTTAGTATTGGTGCCAGCCATATTAATTCTCAACATGCATGCCTTCGATATTTTCACATCCCGAAAATCTATCAACACCATCCGAGATCAGCCCCGCAACCTTGGCCTTACAAAGTGAGCAAAATACCTCTAAGCCGCCAAACTGAATCGAAATATTAGAGGTTTTAACCTTTTTTTTCAATAATTTTTGTTAGTAATATTAGATATTGTGATGTAGAAATAAGAATAAAATCTCACTATTTGATTACATTAGCGTTTCTCAAACTGTGGGGTGCCCCCCCCCAGAGGGCTTGATAACCCAACCAGATTGGCGTGAGCCTATCGTAAAGCCTAAAATAAAATATTATTTAAAAATATTATTAATTTAGTGAAAGGAAGCAAAACAAAATGCATTCTGACATAATAAAAATAAAATACGCATTTATACTGATATAATATATTTATAAATATATCAGTAGTGCACAACGTATTTAATAATTAATTTATCTATACCAAGTTAATAAGAAGTTAAAACAATTAACAGTGATCCCATGAGCTTGTGATATATAAAAAAATTAATACTTAACTTGATAATTTGTACTGTTTATATTTAAAGTCGCATTGTAGTTTTACGTCAAAGTACATTATTATTGATTTCAATACATTTTTATTGTTTGGATAGAGGAAATGGCCACCAGGTAATTGTGATTAAAAATTGAGTCACAAATACTGAAAGTTTGAGAACCAATGGATTACATGCTTCTTAGATCAATATTCATAAATAATATGCAATGCGAAAGTTATTAAAATTACTTTCACATTATTATGGAACTAGCTATTAATCTGTCTAATGAGATTTATTTACTATAAGTTGTTTTAAAAAATTAGGAAAACTTATGAATAACGATCAAATATTTGAAATTCCTACACAATTCCATTAACTCTTTTTTTAAAAGAACTCCATCTAATCTTTTAAAAGATTTTGTTTAAATTGATTACTTGATTTTTTCTTTTTTGAGTATAAAACTAGTCTTTGTTTTTAATTGTTTTCTGTTAAATCAAATAATTTTATTGAAAGACAATGCTCAAAATAATGTATATTTATTAAAAAGAAAATACAATCATTGTATAGTGATTCATATAACCAACAATATAGTCCCTTTTACTAAACTATGGGTAATCTAATTCAACACTGAAGACTATTTATCATTAGAAAGCTTGACAGAGATCGTTAAAACATCCATTTATATACTTTAATTGTATTTTGTTATCACTAAAGTAAGATTAAATGCGAAACTAATCAAATAAAGGGAACGCTCAATATTGTGAGAAAACTATTAGTAAAAGATAACTTCAACCACATGATTTCAAAACATAGATAACTTAGTTTATTCTTTCACACGAACGTTAATCTTTCTTCTTTAGATACATACTTAACTTTAAAATTTTATTACTGTCTTATGTACTGAAATAAAGAATTTTTCAAATCCTTAAACATTCATGAAAAATGATTATTATGAATATATTATTATACTTAATCAACGCGTTATCAACAGAATTCAGATTCTGCGAGATATATTAGTTTAACAATTGCTTTAGAATGATATCATTAAATTTGATATAAATTCGCCATGAAATAAAATCGATTTTCCTTTGAATTTTTCGTAAATTTAACAGAATATTGTATTTGATTATTTATTGACAACATGTGGATGAAAGAATTTTTTGCAAGCGGACATTTTTAAAAGGTAAGTTTCCCATACTAATGATTTTCAAAAACGAGTTCACTTAAAAGCATGAATAAAATTATTAATCGGATTAACAAGGAAATTCATTTTCATGTTGAAATAAGTAAAAGTATATTTAAATAACGCAACACCGAAAATTTAACTCTTTTGAAAAGGCATGTTATAAAGTACAGAAAAACAATATATTTTTTAAGTAATTTAATTAAAAGGTGTTACACCGATTGTCTACCTAAAGACGGATTAACCGTCTTTGTACAAATTATACAACTGCAGAGAGTTTCGTTGCAGGCGTTCCCTTGACTTCTTTTTACCAACACATGGCCATCACTGGTACCAAAGCAGAAAAGGCAGTACATGCTTTCATCAGAATACTTATCAGATCTCCACTCCGTCCTACAATGAGATCTCGCTTGACCACAAAGACGTAACAAACAGCAATGGCTTGGATTCAGTCGATACACGCTACAGGTTGCCTGGCTCGGAGTTGTCCTTATTATTTCTAAGAGTTCGTTGTGTCACTGTGGTATTAACTGTAGCTCAAATTTCTACTACAGACTCAGTAGGATGAGCTTCAGCCGTACGCGAAACACGGCTGTTTTCTGTCTCAGTAGTGCCATGGGGCCACCCGGAATCCGGTCTTCTTGAAGCAGTACTATCCTTTGTCTATGGTTCCCAACTTTCATACACATTGGTCAAGTCTGTCTAGAATGTCGCGGAAAGAAATCCACCTTCTCGTTGCCTTATGGCAAGATCTCATTCAAACTGGGTAAGCTGTGGATATCCTCTTCCTAAATGCATCCTTGGGCATCAACTCAATGTGTCACGTTTCACAGACAAATAACGTTCACTAACATTCCAGCACACAACTTTGATTTTTAAGTTCTAAGTGGCGTTACTAGAGCAACACTAAAGCTCAAAATTTGAATCTGATCATACCCACTGCTCAAATAGTAAAGCGGTAAATTGCATGTATAAAGTAGTTCTATTCTTGGTTTTCTTAACAAAATTTGCTCTTTACTCTCCTCAGTTAAATTCATCACTACACCTGCATCTTCCAGTAATTTGTGGACAAAGTCCTTAGATTTTAAACAAAAAGCAGCACTTGTAGCTTCCTGGAAAGTTGAGTATTTCGTTCCGTTGATTGTTAATTAGTTCGTATGAGGCAACAACTCTTATTTCATGCAATGACAGCAGTCTAGAAAATCTTTGCGATATTTTTCTGTGAGAGCTACAATATTGTACTATCCTAACCGTATTGACAACTTAATTTGAAACGAAGCGCATGGTTGCCAATTCAGTGCGTACGTCACTTACGAAATCGAAGTATCTAACGTGGTAAGTTATCTTGAACATTAGCATTGCTGCGCGATACTATGTAATAAATTTATTACAGCTACACGAAAAACTTTTTTATATATAGGGAGATAATTGTTGGTTTGTACTAAAGCTGTCATAAATCAACTATTAGTTTATCTATCAAGTGATAAGCACGGTATCGATGCTCACGCTGGAGCAAAGGGGAGTTATCATTAGTGTCTATGGAAAAATGATCAAGCGACATTCTAAAACTCTACAGCTTTTACTTAATAATTATTTTAAAATTAAGCTATTTTGACAATATCCATTAAATTTAGGTAAAATGGGTATCATACTTATGTATAAGCTCTCAGCCAAAACTAAATTCTGATATTAAATAATTATTATCTAAATCTAATAATATATTCAGCTTTTAGAAAATACATTTCTCACATTCGAAGATTCTTTTCTTTTCCCATAAGTAACTGCTCAGTTAAAAACTGAATTAATTTAAAAATCCGTCAATATTTGCTTAACATCTTCTGATTTACAAGAAAAGTAGAAAAACCAACCTATACACAATAAAAACAGAGTATATCAAATTTTTCGTGATGTAAATATTACTACTGAATTCTCAAAAATCCAGCATTTGTCTGGAAAGACATTTTTATCCATTCTTAAAATGTAGAATGGTTTCTTAAAATATTTGAATAATTAATACTAGTTTTATTAATTTTCTTTTTATTCATAAGCACACTTATCGAAAAAAATGGCATCATAACGGCTAGCATAATTTTTATATACTTAAATTTCAAATGTCACGAAATCCTCAAAGGCTCAACAATTTCATTAATATCCATCCTATATTTACGTAGCTATTTAAACGTGAATTTATGATCGGAAAATGCCCCGTGTTAAATTCAACTGCATGATACTATAAAGTTTATCTTGAATATATCTGAAACTAATATTCCAATGAATTTGAATACAGAGGAATACAATATATAATATACCAATATATATGATGTAATATACCAATGAATTTGAAGGCATTAGTTCTTAAAAAATATGGGATTTATATACTAAAAGCTTTTTCTTTGACGTTTATTTGTTTATTAAGTTGTTTTTTAAAACTGGACATACATTAAAATTAAATTCATTAAAATATTTGTGATTGTCTCTAACAAAATTTTAAATAATCCCATACAATTCTGTTACAAGTAACAAATAATACCTTAAATGTTTCTTTATTTGTAGTGCATTGAAACTGTATTCTTTTTTTATGAATCATCCTGTATTTTAATGTATTGTTGTGAACCCTTCGTCACTACTTCTATGCAAACTTTTGACAGACTAGTAACATTTCAGAACCAGACACGGCGTCTAATCCCTTTTTCTGTAAAAAAAACAACCACCATCAATTGCATGCAGTTTTGTATAAGTAACAGACCTATTCTTATTATCATCCAGCAAATAGTTGTTTGGCTTTGGAAAAATATTTTCAGAACCCAGGGATGTCTTCCGCTATGGTATGAGGTTTCCAAGGATCCTAATAGGATCCAGAAGACACAAAATTCTTTCTTGCAAGGAGTTAATGAGGTGTTCTCAAGTTTAGGCTTCCCTTTTGAGCATGCTCCTCCATGTAACCCTATTATAAACAAGGCTTTCTACCACTGCCTGTCATTCCTGCAGGAATTTTTTAAGGCTGTGCTAGCGATATTGTTCTAAAAGCTTTGGATATCTCGAAGCGATACTGCTCTATAAAAGCTTAGAAACTATTAATATTTGCTACGCTGAAGAAAATTAGTCGCGATTGTGTACTGATAGCTCCAGATTTAGAGACTCTATAACTACTGGTGAAGATGTTTTCTGAGAGTTGTTCGCTTTATGTACACCCATCGGCCCTTTTAAAACTTCCTTTGACAGTGATATAGCTGTCATTCAATGAGCTCTTTGACAACTTCAGACACGTTTAGAGCATTTCTCAATTGTGGTATTTTCTATCATTCAGCAATTCCTCTATTCAAGCTATTTACCCCCAAATAAATTCAAGTTCCTCAACTAACTATTAGTGATTCGATCTTTTCAATTGGCTGGGCTGTAATAGCAAGGAAATTGTACTTCAATGGGTTCCTGCCATTGTGGAGTCCAGGATATTGAGACCGCAGAATATTTGTCTCAAAAAAGGAGCCTCAATCCACCAAATAATTAATTTCGGCCTTTCCTACGACTCCAGAAGGTCAATTCACATAAATATAAAATATTTCATTGAAAAACTAATAAATAAAAATTCCTTTCACGAATAGGTAAGTACAATGGTGTCCAAAAGTTAAGCATAATTAATAATTACGTGAATAAAGAAGGAACTGTAAATTATAATGGTGGGAAACGTGATATGCGAGTGTAAAATGGTTATAAAATAAGGAAGCAAATCAAAAGAATGATAATAATTAATTTTATTATCCAAAGTAGCAGTTTGAAAGAAAACTGAGCATAGCAAGGATTCACACTTTAAGGTATCCGACTACGTTGAAAATGCCATTTTCGGTCAAAAATCACATTTTCTTTTTATTTTACCATTTTAAAGTTCAAGCAATTAGCTTTCTAAATCTGTCTTTGTTTTGTCTGTGCGATAATTAGAAAAAAAGTTACAGATGTTTAAAATATTTTTACAGCTGTCATTCGAAACGAATTGAAATCGCGGAAGTTGTCTGTTTAACATCCTTTTTACCGATAATTTTTGCAGTTTCAACCCATTATAATTTTAAAAACTATTTCTGACAATTTTTTTAATTATTTAATTGATGGGCAACAATTTAGATCTTTTAATTCGACTCTTGCGATTGGCAACATTTGTTTCTTCTGACCTCACATGTTTTTGTTTTGATTTGTGCCTTACGAATTTTGATCCTAAATTTCTTCTAAAAACTTAACTTTTTTCGATTTAATTGTACAATTTTTGATCGTTGATGGTTTCTAGACATTCTGCTTTTAAAAATTCAAGTTATAATGGTTCATAAAACTATAAAAATAACTTCTTGAAAATGCAACAGTGGACTGATAACAGTAGATTGGTAACAAAAACATTGGAAGTAGCAAATATTCAAACTTGTAATGAACAAAAACTGGATTCACTGAAGAATTTTTCACAGTGCAAAGAATGTTTTAATGGAACATTAAGAGGTTATGGAATATTTTATTTAAATATTTTGGGAAGTATGTTTTTCTCAATTTGTGTTTCTTCAATTGTTTGAGAAGAATCTGTACCTGCATGAAGATTACTTGTTTACCAAACTTCAATTAATTTGCAACTTATTTGTGGAATGTGAGTTATTGGAAGATGACATTTGTCTGCGAAAAAGTTACGTGCTAAGCTGAATATGTTATGCCGTATGGCAAAAAGAGCATATAGACTTTGTGAAAGAAATATCTTGGCTGCTGCTACATCAACGGCTAAAGCTGTCATGAATGCTGCTGTGTTGGTAGTAAAAAGCATTACAAAATGTTCCAACACGTCAATTGGAGAATGTGGAATATCCGTTGACGACAGATACATGGACATTCTTCCCTAAAGTTTCTATAGAAACTTTATCCATCGCCACTGGGAAACTTCCAGATTAGGAAATTATGTCTAAGTTTTGTAGAATTCTAAATGTCTAGTCGAACATGCGTGTTCCTGCATTCATCTGGTATTTACTTCAATCATGGAATCTGTTTGTGCGTACAAAATCTTTGTGTGATTTTATACCACGAGATCTTAAAACAATGTTGATTTCTATGGTGTGTGATGGTGATTCCCAAGGATACCTTTTAGTTAAAAGATCTATTTGATGTCAACAGTGTCATAAATGAGTGCCTAATATACTTCTAAGAAAGAGTGAGTATTCGGCAAAGAAAACTTAGAAAAAGCCAGAAAAACCTCGGTGGGAAAGAAAACTTTCCAGTGTTATGATTAATAAAATTCAAAACTATTATGGCAGTAACACCAATCACGTCAAAGCTCTGCTAAGTGCGGCATTTTTTCTCGGTGGCTCCATCAGAGAGATACCCATGTATGCACCATGCCCAAATGGAGCTGAGAGCTGGTGTGAGTATCAATGAAGAATAGCCACCGGAAAAAATATATATAAATAAAGGTGTAAGCCTTTCCATGAAACTTTTAAATTTTGTTAAACCTGTGTATACAAAGTTGTTTGATAAGCAGTTATTATAAAATTGCCTCCACGGTGTGACACAAATGTAAACAAATCATTTAACGCGTTTTTTTGGCAAATTGTTCTGAAAGAAACTTTTATTGAGCTGAAAACATTTTCTTTGGGTACCCATATTATTGTCATTATTTTTAACAAAGCTTTTATTTGTTTGTTTGAAAGCTTTTGGCATAGATGCAAATTATTATACACTGCGTGATGACAGATTTCTTGCCATCATTCGCACAGTGACTCGAAACAACATTCTTTGCCTTTTTAAAAATCAGCCAGAAAAAAAATATAGGGCCCAAAGAAAGTTAAAATTTAATAAAATAGCAAGGAGTGGAGGTGTTAAATATAAATCATTAGAGTTTTAGTAATATACTTGTGATATTTTGTTTTGAAATTACATTTATAAAGTTTAAATGCATTTTTCTCAAAACTTTTTTTGTAAATTTCTTGATATTTCAAATGTGATATCTAAAGAGCCAATAGAGATACTTATATGAAATTTTACACAAATGTTATTAATAGTATTATCTAGAGGTTGGACTAGCAGCTAAGAAATTGAACAATTTTTAGTGATTTTATAGTTGGATTTCCTTATAAAAGTATCGAAAATTTGAATGAAATTCATAGGTTGTAGCTTCGATTAGCTATAACTTTTGATTAAAAGAAAATAATTTAAAACTTGTAGTACAACCTCTAGAAATGTGTTTGAAAAATGTGCTGCAGCAATTTTTTTTGTAAAATATAAATTATTTTTAAAAATAGAGCCTTTGAAAAAATTAAAAAAATTAATTAAAATTTCATTAAAATTTCATTAAAATTTTAAATTTTTGTAAATTTTAATGTATGTATATTATTTATAACTGTGTTTTTTATCATAGTGCAAAAAATGAAATTAAAAATGTAAAATTTTTAGTGAATTTTAGAAAAATAAAAAAATAGGTCTCTGAACGTAGTCGGATACCTTAAAGAAAAAATGAAAGAAAACATTAAGTAAAATACTTATGCTGCAGTTTAATAAGGCGTGTGGCCCCTCTGACAGCAAGGCACGCTGCACAGCGATTTACCATACTTGATATGAGATGATGAATGAGTTGTGGGCTCAAACGGTTCCAAGCTTCTTGCTATCTTCAGTTCTGTAACGGAGCTTGGTGGATGCGAAAGGACTGCAATTTGTCTCCCGAGCATATCCCATACATGGTCGATAGGATTTAAATCAGGGGTGTTCGCAGGCCACGACATGCGCTGGATGTTTTCCGTTTCAAGGAAGTCATCAATCAGCACCGCTCGGTGACATGGCGCATTATCATCCATGAATATGAAGTCAGGACCGACATCACCTTGAAACAAACGAACATAAGGCTCAAGAACTTCGTCTCTGTATATTTGAGCAGTCACAGACCCCGTGTCAAAGAAATGGAGGTCTGTGCGGCCGTCCATCATGATGCCTGTCCGTACCATTACTCCCTTGATGGAAAATGATGTCTTTCCGTTATGTTTCTTGGTACAAAACGTATTCCACGTTCTCTCCATATCGTTACCCGCCGAGAATCACTACTCAGACTAAACCGGAATCGTCACTGAACATCACATTGACCCACTCTCCCACAATTAATGTTGGTATTTCAATCTCCAGTTCAAACGAGTGCATTTATTCGCAGACGTGAGGGGAATGCAAACTGCTGGTCTTCTGGCATACATGCTAGTATGATTGAGTCTCCTGTAAACAGATTGTCTCGAAATTCGTATTCCTGTGGCGATTGTGAGCGCCAAACCCAGTGCTCTGGTAGTGCTGTCCCTCTGACGTCGCGCACTTATTACCAGATATCTGTCTTGGCGAGGGGTTGTGTCTGTTGGTCGACCTGATACTGGTTGTCGGGTAACATCTCCCGTTCTTTGAAACCTCTGCCACAGTCTTGAGATCAAAGACTGGTTCACATTCAGAATTCGAGACACTTTGGTTTGTGATCGTGAGGATTCCAGCATTCCAACGATTCTTCCTTTCGTAAACATGTCCAATTGGCGTCTTTGTGCCATCATTCACCTTGATTGATAGTTAACAACGTTCCTTCGCACAGCAGTTGCACGAAACTTGTCTGAACTGCCTATGCGGCGGAAATCGGTTTCTTCGTGTTCCGACATGCGTCGGTGTTTCGCGCAGGACGTAGTCGACTGAAAAGTTTTGCATAAACCCAATGTTTCTTCTTCACCCAATTAATATCCGTAAGAAATTTGGAATAATTTACGAATATTTACTCCATGTTTTTCGCATTTTACGATTTATGCTTAACTTTTGGACAGCAGTGTACAAAAGATTTTACAATAAACAAGGTACGAGAAAAGAGATTCCAATGACAAGTCAGAAAGGTTTATAAACATGAAAATGTTTCTAAAAAATACGAAAAATAGAAAAATTGTTATCCATTTTAATCCAACAAATATTAGCTTAATAAAAATTAGCACACTGATGACCCAAAATATGAATACTTCAATAAGAATTCAAATGTATGAGAAAGAAAAAATACTAATTCATAAAATTCATCACTTTTAAATATGTGTCTAATATTTTTAATAGTAAAAATTAATTACACATTACATTTGTTTAAAAAAAGTCATTATATTTAGATATAGATTCTATAAGTTAAAACTTAAAATATGTAAAATAAAAATTATATATTATTAAGAGTCATAAAAACTTAAATAATGTTTAAACTTTTAAGGAAACATTTAAAAGGCACTTCGTTAAAATTTATGGAAGAAGTTATAATTAGTATATTTTGGAAAAATTGCTAAGATAAATTTAAAGGAGATGTATTTATATATATTTCATTTTATGATTCGTAGGACAAATATTTCATTTTATGATTTGTATTCTGGTTAATTATTTCCTAGCAGTTTTTTAATAAGGGATTTTGTTTTTAATTCGACTTTTGTGATATATGTCTACCATTATTTCTTCAGAAAAGCCTTTTTTTTAAAAATAATCCAACCCACATGCTCCAAATGAGTTAGTAGATTAAAATACTAAAATCTAGATATTACTGTTTATGATCTATAATAAATGCGTATACTCTAAAACTGTAAACAAATAAGGGAAAGGAAGAGCAGCTACATATATCATATTTTAAGAGAGGAGCAACGCTTCAAATGTGAAAAATCTGTAAACATTGGCTAAATTATTCTTATCTTCTTAGAAATGGCTAGTCATCTATCGTTACTGTTATCTTTAGCTAGATACACTGTCTTTAATACTGTGTGAAGAAACTATAAGGAATGCATTAGTGTTGATAAATGACCATTTGAAGCAATTTGGTTGTGCGAAAATTAATCATTTTATTATCTGAAACAAATATGCTCTAAGGATTTAAAAATAAGGTGATGGGTTTACTTGAAAGTTGCATGTTATTAAGCGTTCCTTCAATGTATTGCCTTTCGTGTGGCCAGCAATGCGTATTGAGAGTATTGACAATTAGGACTATCTGATAAAAACGACATGCGCATGTTCAATTTGAATTGTGTGGCATATTCACCTAGATAACCTTAGTTTGTTCTGATTTTTTAAAAATTTTATTAAAGACTTTCTAACAATCTTTCTTATCAATTTTGTTTGTTATTTTTTGTTTTGTAAGTGGAAAAATATTTTGGGGTATTAAAAGCTTAAACATACTCAAGAAATAAATGAAAACATTCAGAAAAATAGAAGCTAGAAATAAGTTAAGAATATTTCTTTTCTCCTTCGTGATTAAGGATAATGAAATGTGTTTAATATAATATATATAAACTCATTTTTAAAATTTTTCTTTTTAATAGGATTTTTTTTACTTGTAATCTATTTAACTTGATGTTCTTGTGTACAAATATTCAATCATAAACTTTGATAATTAAGGTGGTTTACAGCATAAAGTCGAAAATCAAAAATAAGAGACACAACTGCTTACAGATTTAGTGGTTGTAAAGATGCTTTGTCTCAGATAGAAACAAATAAAATACCATGAGCCATCAGAACCTTTTTTCGTATCGTTTTTTCAGCAGAGAGAACATTAAATACATTACACAATAGAAACATTTCCCATTAGTAATAAAAATGTTTTTATACAATTCCTATGAGACTCAATAAAAAAGGTTTACGTTGCTTTAGATCCGTCTCATTAGTAAATAAAAATATACAATCCATAGTAATAATGAGAAGAATAAATTGATAAGCCAAAACCTATACCGAAAAAGTATTTCTTTTAGTGCATTGCTTCTCAAACTGTGCGGCACGCTCCCTTTCGGGTGAGAGGGGGGGGATATTAAGTCTAATGGAGGGGCGCGGGCATATCGAAAAGTCCAAAATAAAAGATTTTAAATACTTATTAATTTAACGAAAGGAAGCAAATCAAAATACATTCTGGCATGATAAAAGTAAAATACATATTGCCAATAATATAAGATACTTATAAATGTATCAGTGCCACTAAAAAGTATTTAATAATTGATTTATCAATACTAAATTAAAAGCAAGTTTAGTAATTACTAGTGACTTCCATAGGCTTGTCATATACAAAATATAATACATATTTTGATAATATCTGCTGTTTATAATGTTAAAGCCATATTGTAGCCTTATCGTCGAAGTACATTATAATTGCATTCAATACATTGTTGTTGTATGAGGTTGGGATGGGGCGATGAAAATTATGAATGTAAATTGGGTCTCAAATATTGAAAGTTTGAGAAGCACTGCTTTAGTGAGAAAAATATTAGAACTGTCAATTTTTAAATGGAATTATATACGTACAGCTAATATCTATTTTACCAGTTTAACCTTGCTGTATTTTAAAGTACTTTGGATATACAAGGAGAGCCAAATTTATATCATACATAATATTTATTTATAACCATACAGGAAGTGATATCGTTCATTGGTTTATGTGGTATCGTTGATTTTATGACTTGGGTTTGATCGTGAATAAACTGAGAACCACATGTAAATGATCCATTGGATTCGATGACTTATTGTATTCTTACGATTTGAATGGTAGCATACTTTTATCTTTTATCTGTATATTTGTGGGCTCATTAAGTATAACAATAGGATTTTTTTACTTTAACGGATTGACATGTTTAATGGATGCAGTTTTAACTTATTTACTTACTTTTGCTACAGCCGGGTTTCAAAACACCCACTTAAATATAAAAGCGAAGGAAATAAGTTTTTATTACAAAAAAAATGTTTTAATGCAAGTGGTATTGAATAATAGTAAAAAAGCCAATATTTTCCTTGAATTCTGATATATTTTGTAATTCCACTATATGAAATTTGTTTGATTTTAATATTTTGAGGGTACCAGTATCAAATATTGAGTGGGAGTTCCTATTTTACCTGAAATCGTGGCACAAAGTATATATATATATATATATGTATGTATGTATATATTTATAATAAATAATAATATTTCAGAAACCATAGCGCGTTTTGGAGATTTTTGGTCATTTTTTTTCTCATTTTTATTTAAAAACAATCTAGAGAGAAAGAGAGAGAGAAGCACAATCACTAATACTATAGAACCTTATATTATACAATAACT
Source organism: Trichonephila clavata (assembly GCA_019973975.1). Lineage (NCBI taxonomy): Eukaryota > Metazoa > Arthropoda > Arachnida > Araneae > Nephilidae > Trichonephila > Trichonephila clavata. The sequence continues at coordinate 49,399 of BMAO01004501.1, forward strand.
ATTGTCTACCGAATATATATATATATATATATATTGAAACCCCATTCAAGCCACAGAATGTGAAATTAGGATTCCTTCTTATTATAAAACTCTAAATGAGCAATAACATTTGGTTCAGCGTGAAAGAACATCAAATATTATGTGAGCATTTTTTTCGATGTAAGTAACGAGTACTTAATAAAATCGTAGAAAGATAGGGCATTCAATATGGTTGGGCAAACACGAGTAATCGGTTTTTTTTATTTAACCCCTTAACTGCAGATAAAAAGCTACGGAATTCACTCCCTGTGCCCCCGTTTTTCGCAGTTTATTGGGGGAAAAGAAGAAGCTTGTTTTTCAACCTAAAAATGGTTTGCTTGAACTTTTAAAAAAGAGATAAAAAATAAAATAATAAAAAAGTACAAATGTTTATGTCTAGAATTACAATATAATAAAAAAAGTATTACTTATTTGTTGTGCAATATATCCTTAAACATGGTAAACAAGTAAAACATTATTTCTTTCAGTTCATTGATAGCGAAAAAAATGCCCAATTGTCAGACTTATCGTACAAAAAAAAAAAATTAAAAAGCTCCTATTACATATGGTAAGGGAAAGTGAGAGCAAATGAATTATAGAAAAGAGTGCAATCAAACGAAAAAAGAAGAAACACTACTTAGTTATAAATATCATCATCGTCCCTAGAATATGCATTTTAAAATTTTCCCCCACCTATATGTTAATTACTTAGAAGCATTGTCAATGTCATTTTCTAGTATTCCAAAACTATGGGACTACTTTTAAATAAACTAGCACAATGCAAACTTTTTTCCTTTGAAAGGACGAGCATACAAGTTCGGAGCACTAAATGCGCCAGATCAGCAGCGCGTGTATACACGTCCGGGGCTCTTGAGGGATTAATAAAATTAGAGAACTGTTTAATCACATTATTGAGCTGAGGTATTAGATATACCAAGTTACATTAAATCAAACATGCGTTGAAACCATATTCAATGAACAAAACAATGAAATATAATTTCCGCTTTTACAAGATTCTACATAAGTAACATTTAATTTATGTGTAATATCTCATCGCATGTATTATGCGCATTGTTTTTTCGAATTAGGTGACTATATTGGTAACTAATCACTTTACCTTATAAAGGAGTTACATTTCACTTCTATGACTGTATTTGATCTAATTTGTCTTAAATTAAATTTAGGCGAAGACATTTTATACTTTTTTTACTTATATACTTTTGGATTTATTAAAGATAACAACAAATTTCATATTTTGGTATAACTCCTAGTTTTTTACCCCGCTTTGCAAATCCTACTATAGTACACTCTCTTCTCTCTTATATATACAAGGGTGATCAAATGAAAAGGTACGAAACGACACGGTGGGTACAAATACAGACATTATTCAAATATACACCAAAGGCCTGAGCGCAACGATACCACTGATGAACAAGCCCGCAGGATTCCTTGTTCCCAGAATTCCTGTGTCTGTGACGAGACCCAGTCCTTCACAGTGTCCTTGAGTACGTCGTCCGAGTTGAAGCGCTTTCCTTTCAGGTGTTTCTTCTGTGGACCAAACACATTGAAATCGCAGGGTGACATGTCCGGACTGTAGGACGGATGGTCCAACGTCTCCCATTGGAACTTGTCCAGTTCCATTTGTGTGACTCTGGAGACGTGTGGACGCGCGTTATCATGGAGCAGAACCACACCCTCCGTGAGCAGCCCCGGTCTTTTGTTCTTGATGGACCTGCGAAGGCGTCGGAGTGTCTCACAGTACACATCGGAGTTAATGCTTTTTCTGTGCTCGAGTAATTCTCCAAGTAGCGGACCTTGAACGTCGAAAAAGACAGTGAGCAACACCTTGCCTGCTGACTTCACGGCTCTGAACTTTTTAGGGGGAGGTGACGACGCATGCTTCCACTGCATGCTGTCCCGCTTTGTCTCTGGCTCATAGTGATGGCACCAGGTCTCATTACCTATGACGATCCGCTTCATGAAAGCGGGGTCTTTCTGATACCGAAACAGATGTTGCAGTGCTAGTCCCATACGCAGTTTCTTTTGCTGGTCGGTAAGCTGCTTCGGAACCGAAGCGGCAAAACTTTGCGAAATCGCAACCTGTCGTGAACAATTTTCCACACGGTTCCATAGCTGACATCCACCTTCAGCACCAACATTCGCAATGTGACACGCCGATCACTTCTCACTAGGTCGTCTACCTTGTCGATGAGATCGCTCGTGATGACAGTGTTTGCCTGGCCTGGTCTCTGGTCATCACCCACACTCTCACGGCCTGCAAAGAAAACGGGCACACAATTTTTGACAGACTTGTCAGAGACACATTCCTTCCCGTAAACGGTCACCATCCGCCGATGAATAGCTGCCGGTTTCTCACCTTCCGTTGTCAGAAATCGGATAACACTTCGCTGCTCCTCAATCGTCGAATTTTGCAACGCGAACGCCAGCCGCATCATTTGGACGCCGCTTTTTATAAGAGCCTTTGCTCTCTCCTGCGCATGCGGGTGCCCGCGCATGATCCGATCCCATCAAAGTATCCAATGGCACCCCGAGATATCTCGCTACATTCTCCCATGGCGTAATATGCAAATATTTAACTGTTTCCTTTTTTGGTCGTTTCGTACCTTTTCATTTGATCACCCCTTGTATATATTAAAATATGCATATACTTTGTTCACAAATTCCCAATCCTTAATAAAATACTTTCTTTCATCCATTCAATTGCAAATACATTTTTTAAACTTGTAGTTGATTACACTTGATGTCAATACAGTGTTTCAAACATTAACTCATTCATTTAAAACTGAATAAACAGCAACAAACAAAAATTATTGTTCAACAGTATATATAGAAACAAAAATCATGTAGTGTTCTTTAATATGTTACTAACATTGTTATAGTTAGCCTGGTAATTAATTCCCTTGTATAATTTTCATGGCAAATTTAATTTCATTGTAATATAAAGACATGCTTTTTCTTCTTTTTTATCTGAGACTCTCACCTGATACTCATTACTGAAATGGAAGTTATAATTTTTTTTTTGGCTGATAAGAAGAAAATAGCTATATCAAGTCGAAAAATTAAATAATAAGAAAGTTGCTTCCATATTATGAAATGTTTGAAAGTTGAAACGAATAGATACTTTGCTATTGTCAATTGGTCTTCAATAGTATTGGTGATTAATGTATTCTTCAAAATTTTAAAGAAGAATATTATAGCATATAAGAAAATTGTCAATCACAAGATGTTAAGAAGGTACGCTGAGAAAAATTTACTGCAGGCAGAATCCAACGTTTTCCATTCGTTATTTGTCAGGTCCAGAATTATTAGGTTATACAGTACATGTTTCAACGACGCAAACATAGGATGTTTTGACATGAGACAACAAGATCAATTTAATGCTTTTTCTTGCTGAAAGACTTCATTTAGGAGAATATATTATAATGAACAAGAGTTCATACTATTCTTGAGGGTTGAACGACTCAATATGCAATATGAATTTATCTAATTATAGTACCATATCTAAAATATAAAAATACCTTTCACTTTCTCTGACAGCTCTGAGGTATTGCCACGCTGACACAAGCAAACATCAGGATAATGCCGGTCTTATACTTCGGTAAGACGATAAGTTGGCTCTCGATTCAGGAGTTTCTACCAAACTCGCAAATACAAATCAACACATCATCGCATACACTTCACTTCAACAGCATGTCTTATCAGAATCTCCACCACTATCTTTTACTCACTTCAGGTGTCTTAAGACCCGGGGTGGGCAAATAGTAGCCCATGGGTTCATGTGGCCACTTAATAGCTTTTTGCGGCCCACAAATACAGTTAAGCAAAATCCACTTCAAGCCGATGTTTCCTTCTTCTGCATGGTCGAAAATCTGTTTCGTATTTGCCTCTATGACGGCCTTGCCAATACGCATGCGCAGTGTAGATATATACAGTGCTTTTCCTTTTAATCTAGGTCATTTAAAGATTGTATTTGCAACAATAGTAATAAATGTTCATCTGTAGCAAAACCATAAGCCCTCCGAAAAAGTATAAAAAATGACGAGGCTTGCTGTGTGTGTGGCTAACGAAGAATGGGCAAACAGCTTTTGGTATTACAGGACATAAAACAATGTGTTTAATATGTTGTGGAGAGATAATCTTAAGAATCAAACATGACATATGAAAAAATCGAGTGATCAATAAACACTAATAATAATGTTTAAAATTATATGTACTTACACTCATAGATATCGAAATGGAACAATAAATAAATTGAATCAACCTGTCATTATATTTAATTTAATTTACATGTAAAATGGTTTTTATGATACAGAATTTATACATTTTTGATATGCTAAGTTAACTAATGAATGTTATAATTTTAAAAATGTAGCTCACCGTAAATTCCCTTTTCCATAAAACGGCTCCTGAAATGAAACAATTGATTAACCTTGAGTTCAAAAGGGTAAATTAACATACATATCCCCACATAAAAACATGCTGAGATCTTCAAAAGTTAATCAAAGCGAAAGGATTGAGTGAGAGCAAGCTACAACTTATTGTGTGAACAAAGTACTCAGAAAGTAGAATTATATTTACGTATATCAGTATTCACACACACACGCACACACACAAATGTCATTTATCTAGCTCAATTTGAATTCAAGAGCACTTAAAAAAGTAATAAACTTATTTCTACATATTTCTATTCATATTAATAGGATAATTCAATACGTTCCTATAGTAGTTGTCTGCTTAAAACAAACTCTAGACGTAAAAAAAGCTATAAACCTCGCGAGATTCTTTGTGAAGGAATTTATATATAAGCTCATAAAAGCTTCTATGAAGCAGATTAAAATATGGATCGAATGAACCCAATCAAGGGGAAGGAAATTTAATCTTACGTCATCTTATATCTTACGTCAAATTTTATGACTGTAACCATTATGTAATGTTCAGCTTATTAAAGTAAGTTATCAATCATAATTTTATCTTTGTCATTTGAAGTAATTTAAAGTTATGAGGTGTTCCATTGAAATTCATTTAGGTGATTCTTGAGTTAAATTTACAGAGATAAACATACGAAAACTGTTAAGTAGACTTCAGTGACTTACGTGAATGTAAACATTACGAGTGTAGTTTTGCGGCTGTATAAAGAAAAGGAAACAAATCAGTCAATTCAATCATTCCTCAATCGTAAAAAAATATATACTGTATTTAAATAAGGGAAATAAGAAATGCCGATTACTCGAACTCCAGGGTTAAATTTTAAAACATTTTCATTTAAGAGAGTTGCTTTTCTTATGCGATTTTTCTTATGAATCAGTAAGACTCTACATTATACAATCACTACGTTATGTTACAAGGAAACTAAGAAAGAGAAAAAAAGAATTTATCTTTTTAAATAGACTTACAAAACAAAGGAAATATGAATTTCAAAATATTAAAAAAATATATGGATGAAGAATTTATTCTTATTCTTATTGTGATAATTAAACTAGTTTTACTATCTTTTTATTAAAAAAAACATCCATTTAAATACAAGTAAAAATATAGAGATGAGAAAGAAAAAATTATGTAAATAAATAGTGACATTATTTTTGAGTTCTATTTTTTAATGGTGCTACTTTTTTCCATATATTTGTGCGGCATTTTAATCTTTCTGGGAAAAATCTCTCTAAATATAAAAAAAATAATTTTCGTGAGGCGGTAACAAATTCATTCCTGCATAAAGTATAGTTAATAAAAGCAATTACATCTTTACAACAGAATTAACCATTGTTAGGACATATTTACAGTGGAAGCAAAAAGTCCTGAACACACTATTTTTTTTGCCTAATATTTTTGTTTAACTTAATTATTCGTTATGAAATTATCACACTACCTTAACTAATATTATTGATTATAATGTAATTTTTTATGCTGATTTCAATTGTATTACAAGTTTTTCAATATGACAAATATTTTTATAGTACAGTTGCCTGAACTCAGGAATGTGTAGCATGTACAAATGTCACCCTTTAAAAAAACATATTATACTTAGTAGAATAACATAAAAACTTACGATACATTTAGCATGCATTTGAAAAAAATGGCTTTACTCTTTCATGTTTGAGCATCAATATTTTATTCGCGAGTCGTTTAATTTAATTACGGCTCTGCATCTTTTTGAATGGAATACACTGATTCCACTAGAAGTTCTTTCATGACCACATGGCTGAAAGAAAAAAAATTAATAACTCAATTTGGTTAGAAAGTCTTCTCTTCGAAATATCACAATAAAATTTTTTCTGTGGATTCTTTATACAATTAAGATCTGGAGACTGCCATAGTCAGCTATTTTTATATACTCACAATATTGTCTTCAAACCATTTCTGAACAACATTTGTTCGGGGATGTGGAGCATTATTGTCCCGAATAATCTGTGACAGATCTCCAAAAAGATCTCACGCTGTTGGTAGCAATTTGTTTTGTATCATTTTGCAGTATTCCCTGGTTTCCCCTTTCTAGCCATGTGAAGTTTTCTAACAACATATAATCACTTTCGATGGAGATCTTATTGTGCGTTTCAGACACTGAGGTCAGAACATTTTATGAATTCACTGTCTTACAAAAGCACTATTTTTTTTACCTGAAATGCAAAATTGACATTTATCAAAAAGTATTACCCTTTTGAAGTATTTACCAGTCCATAATGAATGATCCATTGTCCGCGCCAATAAAGCACTGGTGGCGTTTTTGGCAAAATTTGCAGCCTTGGAACTCAATTTTCCAGCAATCTTTCTATCAGAATTCGTAGGCACACTTTCATATTTGATGTTAAAATCCACTATTTCAAAATTTGTGGTGAATTAAGTCATTTATTAAAAGGGAAATTGTGTTCAATACCCTGTCGTTAGGTTAAGTTGTTTTTCTCGAGTCGTCCAGATCACTTTATGTTCGTAACAGAATTTGTTTCAGGATATCTTTTCAACATTCTCACAATAGTAGTAAGTTCGTATGGTACATTAGTAGCAACTTGGCACATAGAATAACCTTCTTCCTTCAGAAGTATGATTTTGTGTCTTCCACTATATCGCAGAAAGGAAAATTTACCTATAGTTCCAATATTATCCACCAATGTCCTTCAAATTAAAATAATTAACAACTTTTAATGCACTAAAACATTCCACAAATTTTTTTTTCGAACCCTCCATTACTACTGCTTTCTAGTAGGTTGTTTAATGGAACATTTTAGGCGTTTTAAAAAACTTGTTTCAGTTGCCTTAAGGCTACACCAGTGCTTCTCCAGTTTTCAATATTTGCGACCCAATATTCAATCATAATTTCCATCGCGCCCCCCTCCCTCCATAAAATAACAATGTATTGAATTCAATAATACTATACTTTCACGCTAATGCTACAATACGACCTTAACCTGCCACTACAATACAAAAAGCCGTTCTCAGCCAAAGCATTAATTTCCCCGGATGTATATATACGTCATTCAGAAGTATGATCTTTTATGTTGACTGATATTCAAAAAAATGATCAAGATGGCTTTGGAATGCAATAAAAAAGCCTTAAAAGTGTTTGCGCAAGATTTACTTATTTCAAATGATTTGCTTATGTATTCCTTTTCTTCCCCTCCCCAATACATCACATACACATGCCTACGTGGAAAACGGTATCATTGGGGAGAGAATCCCGTATATTTTAATCGACAATTAAGGGATTAATTATAAACGGTAAAAATTATTAAGATAAGTGTGTAAGGGATGAGCTATGTCATCCCTTACAAGTGTTAGTATTTTTGCTTATAATTTTATATATGACAAGTCCATGGGGTCAATGGTAATTATTAAACTTGTTCTTAACTTAGTATTGATAAATTACTCATAAAATACATTGTAGCGTACTGATGCATTTATAAGTGCATTATATTAGTGTAAATGTGTATATCTTTCTCTTTTTGTCAGAACTTATTTTGTTTGTTTGCTTTCAGTAAATTAATATTTTTTTAAGATAATCACCGTCATTAACGCAGTCCTCGCCCTGTCAAATTATTAATTTCCCAGGACGTATATATGCGTCTTTCTGAAGAACGATATTTTATGTGCATTGATATTCAGAAAATGATTACAAAGGCTTTGGAATGCAATAAGAAAACCGTGAGAAAGTGTTTGTGAAGAATTTACTTATTTCAGAGGATTTGATTATTTATTCGTTTCTTCCTCTCGCCTTTTCAATCACATACACACGTTTACGTAGAAAACGGTGGCACTGGGGAGCGAATCACGTATTTTTTAACCGGCAGTTAAGGGGATAGTTATAAACTGTACACATTATCAAGATAGGTGTTAATTTTTGCATTTAAATTTATATAAGAAGAAACCCATGGAGTCAATGGTAATTATTAAACTTGTTCTTATTGCCAGTTTAATTATAAAATACATTGTGCAGTACTAATGCATTTATAAATGCATTATATTAGTGCAAATGTGTATTTCTTGTTTTTCAGAATATATTTTGCTTGTTTACTTCCATTAAATTAATAATTTTTTTTCAAAAAAAAATCTTTTGTTTTTGATTTTTAATATGCTCGCGCCACCTTTTAGAGTTATTACGCCTCTCTAGGGAGGCACGCCCAAAGTTTGAGAAACGCTGGGCTACATAGTGCCCTAAAAATCTCAATATACTGATTTTTGTTTGAATTTTCTTGTAGCCCATACCAATGTGCAGCTTTCCAACAAATTTCATATCTGATAACAAATTAGTTTTTCACATATTTGAAGTTTTTGGAGCTGAGGCTTTGGTTTCGATTTCATTTTAAAGCATTTTTACTCTAAAGTAGAAGTAATTAAAAATATGTTTCATTACAATCAATTCTTTCAGTGTGAAATGGTTAGTAATTTTAATTTCATTATTAAAAACATTTCTGCTTGATAATGTTTTGAATTACATAGTTACTTAACCCGACACTTCAATCGATAAAAAAACGACCTTCATTTTACGCTCAGTGTATCTCATTTCATTCTCTTGTTTACATTCTGTTTTTACCATAAAATTTGAACACAAATGTGAAAAGGGAAGAAAAGTAGGAAAAACAATATTTGCATTACACTTTTCACACAAAAATTTAGCATTTTATTAATTTTATTAGGGCATTTAGTACATTGTTTATACACTCCTTTAATCCACGTCACGAGTGAGTGTGATGTTTTCACTAGTCCTTAATTCTTTTTAAAATTCTTGAAAGCATTGCTTGCTGGTTTTTACATTTTTTTGTTAATCGTAATCCAAAACACTTCAGAAATCAGCATCTCGTTCGATGTTTAGTAGGTGGTTTCTGACTACTTAACAAAACAATTTGAGCAAAATAATTATTGACGCGCAATTTTCATCAAGATATAAAATATTGTCAAAGGCTAACGATTAGATTCTCTAGCCATTAAATATAATGTGGTAATTTTATCAAGGACGATAATTACTCTCCCAATAAAATTACCTGGATAGATTTCAGTAGAGAATCTACTGTTTAATAATTTAGCTACTGTTTATTTTGTTTTAAAAAAAGTACCAAAAATTTAGACAAGAATATTTCCTTAAGTAGAAGTTATATATGTAAACTTTTCTGTTGTCTTATACCTGATATTTCAAGTGATTTATTAAAGTAATAATCATTAAAAATTGTAAAAATCTGCAAATAGGATACAGGGGATGAAATGCAATATAGTCTTAAATATGAATTTGACTTCATATCCATCTTAGTTACAAATATTATATTTCATATTTATTTTCATTTATTAAAGAACATTTTTAGCTTTCTTAATATCCAGAAATGGTTTTTTAAAATATCATAAGCAAATATGAATAGTTCACATCTTTTTCATCTATATCCACAATATAAAAATATGTTCAATGGTCAGAATATTAAAAAAAATATTTTCAGACTTCAAGAGTTTTATAACATTTTGTTCATTCCTTAGTGTTTTATGCTCATATTACATAAAAACTTATCAGAAAAGTAAAATCAACTTGTTTTTTTTATTTAAGTTTGCTTTTACCCTAAATATTAAAGACTATATGATCTTGACTACCAAAAATATATAAATAAATAAATAAAAATGTTGCCCCTCTGCTTGAAAATGTTTTCAACTAAAGAGAGAGAGAGATAAATAAGAAAAATAACGCTCCTTTTTGATATCTTTTATCAAAAAATACACCTATTCTAGCATCAAAACCTACTTAAAAAGTTTTCCTTATACTTTAAAGTGAAAATCTTACAGTACCAAATGCCTTTCTTTTGCGAATAACGAGTCATATAGTACTCTACTCATTTATGTAAGGCAAAAGAAGATAAGGGAGAAAATATAAACTGATAAACAATCTTAATGTTTACTATAAAAAGTACATTATCTGTTTGTGTAGAGATTTGAAAGCGAAGTAAAGCTATCAGGCTTGATGCTGTTATCGCCCACTCTTAGCACTTTCGAGGTATAAACATTTGTTCCATTCTTTATGGACACCGAAGTGGTACAAAATAAATACTAAGGAAAAAGTATTTTCCTTACAATTTTATGCTATTCATAAATACGAATGAAAGAAGAATAAGATTTTCCTCCTTGATTTTTTGCCAAATATTTGGATGCATAAATGCTTACGAATACTTAATCATTTTTACATTTTTGAACTTGAAATTGTAAGAAGTATATGGAAAAATAATTTTGGTCATTAAAGGTTTGCATTCAACATATTTAGGGACAAAAAGTTGTCTCAAAAGAAATCTAGAAATATCTAAACTAAATATTTGAAGAGATTTCTTTCTAGAAAAGCTGAAAAGCATACTTTTCATCTTTTATCAAGGTAACGTAGAAAAGCCTCTCTTAATGGCAGTTGTGATTTGTGTTTCATTTGCCTTATGTGGTATTATGGGCATGGATTTGTTTTCAGCTTTCTAATCTTTGCATTTGTGGATTTATATGAATCTCAATGCTTTCTTTTAAAGTAAATTTTTGGATATCCGTGAGAAATCTAATAAAAAATTCGATATACTTCAAAACCGTCTGCTTATAAATAAAAAGTTATTGGATCATGAGTTAACAGAAAAAATGAATCATATAATTTTCAATTAGGTCAAATGCGCCTCGCGGAAAACGGCACGTGACTTAACAATATCTTAGCATAAGAATGCTCAGTCCAAGCAGTACCAAAAATTGCGAGATTACAGACTAGTTAGAATATAAGAAAACCCAAATGTGTGTCATTGCTTAGTTTTTGTGTGATGCCCATAAAAAATATACATTCTTAAAAGAAGGATGTTACACAGAAATAAAAAAAAGGTAAACGTTTTACTGTCAAAAAAGGGAAAATAAATGATTTCATAAATGCACATTTAATTCTCTAGTTACTTTTTCAAAATGTAGAATTTCTCAAATTCTTTTTTTAAAACGGGTTAATAGAGCTGGATCATTCTACAATTTTTCACCAAAGAAAGACCAATTGTTACAGTAAAGTAACATTACAAAATTACAAAAATATTAATAATTAAATGGATATTACAATAAACATTAAAAAGAAAACTATAAAGAAATGCTTATGAAAAAGTACAAGTTATTTCAAATGTATTTAGTTGTGTTTCTAAAGTTATGATCAATTTTTAAATAGAGTACAAAATTTCTAGGCCAATGCTTAAAGTGATACATTCCCTAACAATATTATTTAATTATATACGCATAGTGTATTATGCAAAAATTAAATGCATATCCATTTTTATCATTAAGGGGCATTTTTGTTTTCATCTAGCCATTTTAGAGGACACGATAAACATTGGATATTTCTTTAAAGCCTCTTTTGGAATACTGTATATTATTTCTTCCAGAATTTTGACCACTTTACATTTCCATAGCATACATGATTAAAAAAGCTAAGCTTTCAAAAAAGGAGGAATATAATAATTGTTTTCTTGTTTATTTATTAAACTAAGTTCAAAGTTAAAATTCTTAGTTAAAAATTTTCTTACAAGGGGAGGGCACGACAAAGGAAATTTATTTTGGACGAGACTTCTTATAATAGTTGGACAGCATTAGGGTGTTCAGCCCTCAATGTATTAGCACCGAATGGACAGTTAATTCGGAAAAAATGGACTGCGAAATTCACGCTTGGCGCGTTTATACAATTAAGTTTTAACTATCTGAAGCGGCGCAGTAGCGAAGCTTGCAGAGCACCTGCTTTTTTCACGGACGGATAGGGATCGAAAATCACTCATTGAACTTTCCCCCCAATTCATTAAATTACTTTTTATTAAAAAAATTTATTTATTACATATTAAATGATATTTTATGTAATTGTTTTGTATTTTATAAAGTAAAATAATTACTGTAATTATATAAATATTTATATTATATTTTATAAATATATTTCTATATTAATAAATAATATTTATAATAAAATATATTATAAATATTAAACGATACTTTATATAAAAATTAGTTACAAATAGTTTTAAAATGTGAAATACCACATATTATAAATAAAATATTATATATAATATAACATAATCTATAAAATGTATTATTATTATTGCGATTATTAAATTATTATTTTAGAAATAATATAATAAAATATATGTGTGTTTTATATATTATTAATTTATTTACTTTATGATTATATAAAATATTTAATAAATCATTTTTAAATAAATTTATATAATGTTAAAAAATAAGTAAATGGTTTGAAAATAAAAGGTTGACACAGTCAAACCCTATCCACAAATTAAACAAACTTATTTAAAAATGACTGATTAAATGTTTTTATAATCATAAAATAATTAAATTAATAATGTATAAAAAGACAAGTATTATTTTTATTATATTAATAATAAAATAATTAATTTAATAATAACAGAAAAATAATACATTATATAGATTATGTTATATTACATATAGTATTTTATTTATAATATGTTATATTTCACAATGTAAAATTATTGAAATAATTATGATAAGAAATATCATTTAGTACTTATTGTATATTTTATTATAAATATTGTTTATTAAAATAAAATATATTTATAAAATATAATATAAATATTTATATAATTACAGTAAATATTTTACTTTATAAAACACAAAATAATTACATAAAATATCATTTAAAAATTTACTTATTTAATTAAAAGAATAATCAAACGAATTGGGGGGGGGGAGTTCATAGCGTGATTAGTAACCTGTCCGTCCTCGTAGAAAGCAGATGCTCTTTCAGTTGTGCTACCAAGTCACTAGAAATAATTAAAACTTCATTGTTTAAAAGCTAAGCATGGATTTCGAAGGCTATTTCTCCGAATTGACTGGTCATTCGGTGCAAATACATTGAAGGTTAAGCACCTTAATGGAGTACTACTATTATACCAAGTCTCGTTCAAAATGAATTTCCTTAGTATCACCCTTGCCTTGTTAGATATATAGGATACACATCATGAATCCATGAATTTAGAAATATTAAAGTTGTTTTTTCTCTAAATATCGTACATTCCTAGTTACAATATTCCAGAAAAATATGTGTTGCATAATTATTTTTAACTTTTTCTTTATTTGAGTATCAATCAAGCAGCTTGTATTATAAATTTACGCGCATAAATGAAATACATAAGAATCAGACATAAGAATTGACCAAGATGACACATTTTTAACAATTGGTAAGAGTTATTTAAAATGATAAATGAATCAAGAATATTCTCTTCCAGACTTTAAAAATTCTCCAATTTAAGAAATATTTCACCTTCTGACAGTTTCTTTTAGAAAAAAGGAAGAGTTAAAGTAATTTTTCTTCATTTTACCTAACATATGAAAAATTCTATTTAAAGAAGCATTCCTTTTAAATGTCCAGAAAAAAAAGAAAGAACTCCGAAGAAACGGTAGACGAAAGTCAAAATGTTTCCTTTGTTGAATTGATAACTCGAGCTTTTACCTTTTTAAGAAATATTTTCACGTCTTCACGAAGTTATGCTTCAGAAAGTTAAACTCTGCTCTTTTATTCAATGTACCATTCCGAAAGACTCTGGCAATATATCACTGAATCAGGGAAATATAAAATTTATTCTGTGCATATGGATTAAACATTTAAAGTTCCTGAATATTCCTGTTTAAATCTCGCTATTTGAGATGAATTATATTCATGGAAATGATAGCTATGAAATGTATCATCACTCTTCTCTTGATTCATGAAATGTTATGTTGGCTGATATTATCTCAGAATTTTTATCATTTTTCAGTTTTTTGCTGATTGCATAAATAGTGATTTTAGAGAACATCAAAAATGCTCAAAAAGAATAGACAGTCATTTTGAATCGCATAACAAAACATTTCAGAAAAACAAGTATTTTAGATAATTTACAGCATTTTGTTGAGGGTAAAGGATTCAGTTCTTTAAAGTAACGCATAATTCAATGCTTAGTAATTTACTTTGTTGTAACATTTTATTTAACTTTTAGAAATGTAACACAAAAATGTAAAATTCATTTAATTTGTAATAAATAGTGAAAGATTTGGAATATTTTTAACTGGTTAGTGATATTTTGGTACACAAAAACATCGTTTAAATTCTAGTATAATAATGCAATTAAAAGTTGATTAGTACTGGATTAAAAAAATGTGAGCTATCAAGTGCATTTTATGGATGAAGTTTTTGTCGAAAGAAACTATTAATAAAATGGAATCTGATTCAACTAAGACTGCAAGAAATTATGAACCCATAATGCAAACAGAAAAAATAGTTACATGAAACGTGTACTTTGATTCAATTAAAAACTAAGTATAATGAATAGTTTTATATTTTTCCTTCAAAGTTTAAAAAAATCTAAGTACATTTAGATTTTTGTTTGATACAGTTTGAAGAATTTTTCTTATATAAAATCTATTGTTTCTTATTAATACTAGTAATGTATAACACAAACACAGTAATCTGCATTATAGTGAATACTTATAAAAATTAAAGGTATTCAGTAATAATTTATCACAATAATGAGTTTCATCAGTTTGAAAAAATAAAATTTTAGTGGTACAGAAAAGTAGATGAATTTACTAAAGCTTTTTTTAAATCTTCTGGCTAATATTAATTATGTTAGTTGTTTAGCATTTCATAATAATAAATTCGAATTGATAAATGTTTTATATGTATATATAATTGAATTAATAACTCAGATACTATGTATACAATATTCCATACATAAATTGATGAATACATAAAAATATGGAATGAAAATATGAATTTATTCCCAAATGTAAGGTAAATGCTAGTTTTGTATTAGAAAAGTGAGGAATTGATTTACATGAGCATATTGCTTTTCCTTTAAAATTTATGTATAACGTTTGTTGAAAACCCTTTTTTTGTAGTAGGAATTTACGATAGTGAAATAAAAACGGTTCCACAATTTCGGCTTTTCTAATTTTAAATTTTTGCAACTAGCCTAATAAAAATTGTCAAGTTCTATATAATTAAATATGCATCTCTTTGTTTAAATGCTTGTGTTTGCGATAGTGGTACCTGAATTACTCTAAAGGGTCTTAAAACTGTGTTCTAAGGAACCCTGGGTCTCCACAAGGCATACCCAGTGTTCCACGAGTCACAGTAAAAAAAATCGAAAATAAACTTATAAATATGTATGCAAAATGTTTATTTCTATGAAGTTTGTATAATTATAAGCATATAAAAATCATCTTATTCAGTAAAAAACTGAAAATTTATTTATGTATAATAAACTTTACTTTGTTAATCCTTTTTAAACTTTTGTTAATATATAACAGAAGAATATTAAAAAGTTTTATCTTTGTACATATGCTTCACACTGATTGTGAATATTCTATTGTTTACTATCTTGCAATCCACGAGATAAATTGATACTATTTAATTAGCACTATGTTTTACTTAACTAAACATTTTTCTAATGTAAGCTGCAACATTTTACATAGTGGGGAAAAAACACGTATAATGAAGAATAGGAAACAACTTATCAACAGATTCGATGTTAAAATCTAAATTGAAGCACGAACAGCTCCTAAATTAAATATTCTAAATTGAGGAAAATACGTAGTATTTCTCACACACTGAAAAGCATTTTAATGTCGTTCAGAATACTGGACGTAAAAACTGACTGACATAAAAGAATACTGAAGGAAGTAAAATAGGCAGTGACATGTGTGACTAGTCAGTGAAAATAGCTGCGTTTGCTGAGGAAAAGGCTTTTTGTGGTCTTGAATTTTGCAAAATGTTACATTTTTGGTTATGTTAACTCTTTTTGATTGATGCCGATTTTGCAGGATGACATTGAGAACTCTATTCTCCAATTGGATGATGTACAACCCCACTGGTTAGCCAAAGTATGTGATTCCCGCTCACCCGAACTCACTCACTCATACCCGAACTCACTCACTGATGGATTGGACGAGTCACGGTCTACAGCATGCCACTTAATATGTCAGCATTTCTCGATGGCGATTGGTTAATGGCTATCCAGAAATTTTGACGTAACATTTTGTGATTTCTTCTTGTGAGGGTACGTAAATGACAAGGGATTCGTCTTTTCCCTTCCAGTTCCCTCTACTTTAAACATAGCTGAAAGCGTATTACTACCCCTATAAATGGACTTGACTCAGGTACTTTAACATGCATTTAAGCTGAAATGCATTTCCAGCTCAATGTGTCATGTGACTAAGTGTTCAAATGTTGAACGTCTGTGATTGTCTCTAACAAAACTTGAAATATTCCCATACAACTATGTTACAAGTAAGATATAATATATATTTTTTTTATTTATAGTGATGCATTTTAAATGTACTTCTTTATGAATCGCTTAGTATTTTAAAAGTGAAAGGAAAACAAAACAATTGCGAATTTCTTTAAATATAGTTTAAAACATGCTTCTATTGAAGCGTTATTTTCGTATTATATAGTTAAAATTGACTGAAGTAATATAATAGTGCAATTATTTTGATATTATACAAAAAAAATTCACTTATTAAGCTTAAAAGCCTTATTTCTTTGTAGTATGGAGAAAACATTTAGTTGTGTGTGTTAACAGTATCAAACCTCTGGAAATACATTTTTAGCAATAGTAAATATTGTTTCCTATAATGAAAGGGAAGCAATTTATTCTCCTTATTTTGAAAGTGTAACATCAACTGCTTAAATTATTTAAAATTTCAAATTTTTCAGTAAGTATTTCACTTGAAGCTTAATAAAGCAAGGCTGGAAATTGAGACTAGGAATTTATACTACTTGAATTTATTCATGCAACATTCAAATGAAATATATATAAGAAATTATATAAAATATAGAACATAAAGAAATAAACAATTAAAAAAAAGATCAAATTAATGAAAAAAAAAGAACTACGATCAAATGCAATTCATAGGATGAATAATTAAAAGTTGAAGCAATTTCAATCGTAGAAAAAAAAAAAAAAAAAATTTAAAGTAAAAAATCAATAAAAAATCCAAAGTATAAAAAATCAAATAAAAAATCTCATAGAAAATGAAAAACAAACTACTATTAAGCAAAAAATTCTCCAAATGTTTAGCAGAAAATATCAAAAGAATTACCCAATAAAAGGATTTTTCCAAAAAGATTTTAAAACTTCTGCTCACAGAGCTTATTCCAGGAGATCCAAAACACTTGAAACCGATGGAAAGCTTTTATATGTTGTGATAAAAATCTAAATTGCACTTAAACGCATCCTTTATACCAGCTTGTAAGGAAGACGCCAAGAAAGATACATTCAAATTTGGTAGGCTATAACTTGGTTGGTTGTCACAAATGTAGAAAATTGGTTGGTTGTCAAAATGTAGAAATTTGGTTTGGTTGCCAAAAATGTAGAAATTTTTCATTTATAAGATTTTTAAGAAGGGTGTGGAAAAAATAAACCGTGTGAAGAGTGTTAAAACAGAATCTTCACAGCAAAACAACTAAAATGCTGACTTTGAAATCCTATTGTTGTATGCTGGTTTTGAAATCAGAAATAGCAAGACGATTAATGTATTTGTGATGAATATATGTTCTTAAGAAGTTAAAAGGATAGTCATGATCTAAGCAGCATTGGAAGAATTTCTTGATATTATTAAATTTATCTATTTTGTTGGTAGTTAAGTTATCATTCCTAAGTAAAAAATTCAAAACAGTATTTCTGTAAATTGATAGATGCAAATTGCTGTTCCATACAGGAATTTTAATTACATGGAAACTAAATAATTTCTTTTGTCATAAATGTTACAGACCTATTGTCAATAAGATGCAAGTCTAAATCTAGGAATTCAACCATATTAGAGTTAAAATTAGTTTTAAGAAGGTTGAGATTGTCAGGGTAGAACATAATATTTGGTTTGAATTCACTATTTTTACCAAAAATTATTATATCATCTATATAACGGTAAAGTAAGAAAGATTCATGAAAAATATGATCAATTTAAAAAAAATGTAAATATAGGTTAGCTAAACTATTACTAAACTATTAATAATAATATATATATATATATATATATGCTGATATATTTATGCTATATTATATATATATTATATATATATGCTGATATATATATATAGTATATATATATATATGCTGAGAAGTATACACTGACATATTGAAACAGGAAGAATTAGTTGGCATTAATTTAATTAAAATAAATTTCATAAGTAAACTAGACATTTTTTTCTTCAAAATGTATGTTTCATAATATTAAATATATACGCAAAAGAAAAAAAACATATTTTAATATTACTTTTCCTTTGCAAGCTAAAATTCGTATTTATAGTTTTCTTAAGAAAGTTGTATTAATACAAGTTTATTGGATAAGATAACATATCAATTCATCTCTCTTTTCAGGAACTATTCATAATGATAAATATTTCTTAAATACGTAATTGTATTTTCTATCTTCACCTTAAAAAATAATTAAACCCTCGAAAAATGTTTTCAAATAAATAAGTTTACTTTTAAGGAAAGTAATCTGCATGATATATGTAAAAAAATATAAGAAGAGTTTCCTATTTTATTAGCTTTGCATTTTCATAAAAGTATAGACACATATGAACAATTTTTCTTTAAAACAAAATAATGTAAAAAATGCTCCATTAATCTGTAAATATCCTACTATTGAATTTTTACTGAGCAATATATACGTTTTAGGCAATCACGGCATTTAGTGCGGTCAATATAAAACTAACAACTGTAGACCCCTGAAGTTGCCGTTGAAATTAGATGAAAATAAATAAAAAAATTTTAAAAAACTATTCCAATATTTGTGATTTAATCAGCCTGTTTGCATAAATAAATTTAAAAAGAAGTTTTATTTATTCAATAAATATTAATTAGCTTCATAAAAAACTATTTTTATTACTTACTAAATAATCATCCTATAAGAAACTAAATTGTTATTTTCGAATTAGTTTTTTTCCTTCTGTGTTAGAGTAAAAAATAAATTCGCAAGCGACATGAAGACACTTTTTAAGACAAACTTTCTTTACATATCTCTCAAGCAGAATTTACTTTAATAATTCGCTTACTTTGTCAATGAATTACTAAAGTGAATGTTATTGATCACAAAATCTCTTGAGACAAATTTTAGGAAAACATTGCTAAGAGTTCTACTTTTTATAAATTTCCTCCATAACGCATTTACGTTGTTTTAATTTTTTCATCAGTAATTGTTACGTTAAATATTTTTCCTGAATAAGGTGAGTTTAAACCTAAAAAAAATACGAATTATGATAATGAAATATGAACTGGTTAAAATAACTCATATTTGCTAAGATAAAAAAATAAATCTTGATAGTAAAATGCTCTTTCTCATGCTTTTTTAGAATACATTATGGAAATCAATAGTCTCTCAATCGATAACTTCCATCCATTGTTTCACTTATTATTTCAAACTGCTTAATTCATTTCTGGAAAATAAACCAAAATTTACTTTCTATCTTTGCATGGGGCACAATAGCTCTACAAAATAAAACTGAAGCATCCTAATTAATATTCCATTGCATAATGCAAATTTTTTTGAATTCATCATTTATTATACCTTTGAGCTCTGAATTTTTCCACCAATAAGGAAACTACAGATTTAAATGAAAATTGGAAAATGTCTAAGATAGAAGATATACTAGATCTTAAAACAAGAAAGAAATCTTCACATTATAACGAGCACAACTATTTTCATTATGACTTCAGAACTCCTTATGATGTAAATACATGTAGAACATGGTCTGACACTGAGCTGTAAGGATAATATTTTGATAGACGAGGAGAAAAACTATGAAAAAATTTAAGTAATCCCTCATATCATGCATAAAGTCAATTGGTACAATCTTGCGCATCCTGGAAGAATTTTGACTACATTATACTGGTAATTCACTGATTAATTGTTTATAGTTTCCTTTAACATAATTAATTTGAGGACTATATCCTACTGGTAAGTTGTACCTGAAACACTGGTCAGTAATAGAAGCAATTGAAAATGTAGTGACTTATTCAAGTAAAACTAGACCATTTGTGTCCTACTTATCGCCATCTTAGATAAGTAAATATCATAAGCTAAGGCTTCTCAGTCCATTAATATATGTTTTGCACAAACTGTAGGAATTGATAATGACAGTGGTACAGGTCCCTTATTCATGGCGCTCCCATTGATATACACGGTGATTACGTGTCTCTGAAATTATGTTTCTTTCATCACTTTTGTTCACAGGACACGAATCTTTGATCTGGAACGGGTCAGCTGAAAATGATGCCTCTTATTTTTCTGTGGAAAAGAAATGATGCATAAAAAATACGTAAGTAACAGATATATTTTCGAGAGACAGAAATAATTTGAGGGTTAAAAACAACAACCAGAAACCCTTATAGTCGTTTTTACAGTGGAATGAACACGGTGAAATCGATGTGCATTATGAGCACGATACTTCTCTTCTCATATTATCGTTGTTTCAGATACCTATGCAATGTTTGTCACCATGTGTTTCTTATTTGTAACGTTTCATAAAATAACTTGAGGGCAATCAAACTGATGGGCATCACGGGTCATTAATCCACCCTGTTCATGCTGATGATAGGGTCCTATAAAACTCATGTAGTGGCTTTACGTTTATTCTTCTATTTATTCATCAATCATTGTATATCTTCTAGCATTTACATGTGATTTTCGCTTTTATGTATATATCGCTAGGTATCGGTTTCTGTAAAATTATTTTGTAAGATTCTGTCCCCCTACAGTGTTTGTTAGCATTTGCATTCGTACTTATCATGGGTATTTTGTATTCTATATTTCCATTATAATTATCTGTACAGCTACATGCTTGTATTTCAAATTTACTTCATAGTAAGCTAATATTATTAACCCTGAGTACAGTATTGATGACTGTCGTATAATTTAACTTCCATTGAATACTTATAAAAATCAATTTAAGATGCTGCTCGTTTTTTCTTTTAGGAAAATGCAACACTAAGAAAACTTATGCACTTCTGTAAAAAAATGTGAAATAAGTATTTTTCTTCTTAAACATAATAAAAGTTACTAAAACTGTAACATCAAGTGATGAAAAATATTTTTGAAAACGTTTGAGGAATAAACTGTACTTCGCCTTTTATCTTTATGTTTTTAATAGAGAAACTTTCACAAATTTCACTATCATAAACAAAGGCGTTTTATTTATTCATTTTTGTAAATCATGCACCAAGAAGTTTCAAAAGGTAAAACAAAGGAAACAAAAATCGTAAACATGTTTTACTCTTTGATAACATAAAACGTAATGTGTGGCGCTTACCTGTAGTGGAACTATATAAACATAATGCATGAACAGCAGTAACAGCTCTTGCTTGTCAGAGTATATCACAGTGGGAGAGTAGAGGTCAGTTATAACTGAAGAGATATACGTCCTTTTTTGATAGCAGTAAATTAATTAGCGGCTTCATAAAAATAAAGATTTTGACCTTTGAATAATCGAATAAAAGTGAGATTTTAGCAAAATATATTTTATATAAAGCACGTTTTCCTTTTTTTTAAAGAGAAAAAAAAACATAACATATTTTTGCAACACTATTTGTTAAATTTAAAAAAAAAATTGAATCTAATAAAAACTTATTCTGTTCCTTTAAAGTTTCTACTAAGTAGTTTCTTACGTATTATTACTTTGTATTTTGAAAAAAATTACAAGGTCTTATTCAGATGTAAGACAATTTCATAAATATCTGTTAAGTATATGGTCTTAATCTTTGAAGAAGATGTTAAGCGATTAAAATTTGTCATGTTTTGCTATTTACTAAGTAATTATTTGATCTTTAAAAACTCTTCAACATTCAAGTCAAACATTATGAATTGAGCAATGGTTGAGTTTATCACATTGTGGTTAGCATTAATGTGCTATATCCACTTGATTTAAATATCGTTACAAACCAATTTTCAAATTTAAATTCTTGGCATTTACGTATTATTCTAGTGTCTAGTTCCGTCAATTCAAAAGGATATTCAAAAGGTAACAAAGGCTATTATCCCCTTGAAATGAATATGTATACATATATGCACACTATATAGATATTTTTCCTTTCTTATTTAATATATATCAAAGAACTTAATTTTGTACAAAAATACTTTGATAAAAGTGGTTTACAAACCATTGCTTGTTTCAAATGTTCTCTGAAGGTGATGTTATTTCATGTATCTATCTTCAGTATATTCCACAAGTTATTTCTTTGGGAAGTATATTTGTCACAAATTAAGAGAATGTGTTCCAAATCGTTATTTTTTGCAGGTGTTACATATAGGATTATTCATTAATTGATATTTATGCAGGAGCTCTGGAGTTATAATCCTCTTACTAAAAAAAATATTGCGAATACCTAGTATTTCTTCACTTTTGCTATTGACCCAATTAGATATTATTTCTATAGATGGGATGTCTTCAAAATTATTTTGATATTTGCTGGTATTGTAATTCTCAATGGTTTTTCTATTCTTTTTCGGAAATTGTTAGTATTGATATCATCTGGGGCAATCCAGTCAATGTGAACATTAAATTCAGTTACCGACTTAGAAAGTTTGACATTTAACAAAATATATTTTATAAATTATATTTCTCTATTTCTCCTAACCGTTTTTAGTAGAAGAGGAGGGTGCAGCTGTTGCATCTTTTATGGGTTGGCAACACGCCAACTGAAACCATTGTAAACATCATTTTTATAGGAATGGTAACTGTCGAAATTAAGAATTGTATAAAAAAAGTAAACATATGTCCGATATATTTTAAACTGCTAATAAGTTTATCTTTATTCAGTTAATAATACTGCGGAAACATAATTGTAAGAGATACATTTATTTACTCTTCCATACCCTCTGACTTACTACAAAAAAAAAGAAAATTCTTATTATTTTAACTATTAGTTACAGGCATGCACATAAGGAATTCGTAAAAATAAAATAACGTTTTTTCTTAGAACATTTTCTGCATTAATTATAAAACTAATTAACTTCAAATGAATTAAAATTAACTACATACTTATACAGTCTTTAAAAAGATATTGTTTCTCTGAGTGAATTTAAGAGTTTCTTTTTTTATTTTCAAATGGCAATATATTTTAAAGCTTAGCTCTCAACTTTCAGGACCGTTACTTCTGCAACACTTTCCAATTTATATTGCATAATTTATTATGTAAACTTCACTCATTACGGAAAAGAAGAGCAATACTAATCGTATGCGACAGTTATTGATTCAAAGCTGAATTTGCATTTTATTAAATTCTTCGCTTGATTATTTTTTGACGAATATTTTCGCATAACGCGATTGATTGTTCAGATCAATATAGAGACAGTTTGACTAATATTTAATGTAACATGCAGTATTGGATATTTTTACCTTGTTTCACTTCATAACAGCTGCTATTTTAATGAAAATATAAGATTTAAGATATTAAATGAGAAAAAAGCTACTAAAGGTTTTGAAGCGCTTTAGCCATTTAAAGGCCTATTTTTTTAATAAGGTATGCACAGATTATTGGATCAATTTATAAAGAAAAACAGCTTTTAAAGCGTATTTATGTAGATTTAATTTGACTGAACTTATAAACATCTTGTATTTGATATAATTATATTTTTGTAAATACAATATAATCATTTAGGAAATTGTTAGCTATATTTCTGCATAATTAAGACAATTATTCATGTAATAAATAAAGCTTGTAAAACACAATGATACTTACGTATTAGCGCAGCTTTTCTCAAACTGTGGGGCGGGTCCCTTATGGGGGCATGATAACTCTATAAGAGGGGTGCAAGCATATTCAGAAGTCGAAAACAAAATATTATTTTAAAAAATTATTAATTTATTGAAAATATACTAACAAAATAGATTCTGACACAATAAAATAAAAAATACACATTTGCACTGATATAATGCACTTATAAATGTATCAGCACTGCACAATGTACTTGATAATTAATTTAACAATACTAAGTTAAGAACAAGTTTAATATTTACCGGTTGTCCCATGGGTTTGCCATATGTTAAAATACTTATAAAAATTAACACATACCTTGATAATTTGTATGGTTTATAATTAATTGCTTAACTGCCTATTAAATTTTACGTGATTCGCTTCTCTATGCCATCGTTCCCACGTAGATGTGTGTATGTGATGTATTGGATGAGAGGAAAACGAATAAATAAACAAGAACTTTTCTGAAATAAGTAAATCTTTCGCAAACACTGTCAACGTTCTTTTATTGTATTCAAAAGCCTTCATAATAATTTTATGGATAGCAGTGCACAGAAAAGATCTCACTTCCGAAAGACGTATGAATACGTCTGGGGCATTTAATGCACCGGTTGAGCGAGATATATATATATACGTCATCAGCACTTATAGTAATACTGAATTAAATGTATTGTTATTCTATGGAGAGAGGGGGCGTGATGAAAATTATGATTGAAAATTGGGTCGCAAATATTGAAAGTTTGAGAAGCACTATATTAGCGTTACCACAGCAAAATTTACGCCACTTGATTCGTGGCATGGTATCTTAACAAAAAAAATTGATTCTTACGTGTTCTATTTGAAGAAAAACTATTCTCATTGCACAGTTTTTCCTGTGGTGAGATAATCTGTTCCAACAGAATTTGCGAAAAAAATAAATAAAAAAATCTGAATTTTCTCTTTTGAGTTAGTTAATTATTAAAATAATCGAATCAATCATATTGAGAATAAAACTTGTTCTTAAAAAAATTAATATATAATTCAGTATTTGGCAAAATATTTTTTAAAATTAAGATTATTTAAACCTTTTTAGTATTATTTTCTTTAAGAAATATATGTATTATGTGTTAGATGCGTTTTAGTGATTTAAAACAGTGGTTAACCAGTTACAATGAGACATATATCCCTCTACATATGAAACATGTCGCGACCCACCAGTTGCAGGTGTAGGGGGTTTGAAAAAGGATCAGACATGATCTTAAAAATAGATACTTTTATTTTTATATCCAAAATGTTTTGAATTATGTAACAAATTTATTGAATAATTTTGGAAGTAATTTTTAATCCTACTAATTTATGGCTATTCAAAATGGCTTAACTACAGTTGGAGCATTTTATACCAGTCCTTCTCGAACCACGATAGCTCGGTACAGCTTCATGCTATTTTATCCACTACTCCAGGCGGATTCTATAATGAATATTAATTGCTGGCCATGCGAGTCACAATTCACTTTCTATTATTCCTATATTTCACGATTAACCTCACACCCTCCGACATCAGGGTTTAAATAGTATTTGCAATTGCATAAAATCAAGTTATCTCTACAGAAAGTGGTTTTTAAACTAATATCCCATTTAAAAAAGTTTTCCCAAGAGGATTAGTTGAAGAATCACGAATAGAACCATTACAAACACATATATGTCTATAAGAAATTTCTGAAGTTAAACGGTATAAAAAGATGACTGAAGATGAACAAATGCATGCTGTTTAATAAGCTTGTAAGATAATTATTTATTGGAAGAAATTTTGAGAGCTTCTTCATTATAGATCCATAATTAATTTACTCTTCTTATTGATGTGTTTGTGATATTATAGCCCGTATCATCCTAATTTATTCATTTTCTTCAAATTTGAATAGAATAATTTATTAATAAAATTAGTTATAACTAAGCAAACTAAATATAGAAACATTTGAAAAAAATTACATATTTATATAAGAAATCTTACCTTTCTCTAAATAGGAGACTGGGATAAAGGGGACAAAATTTGCAATTACATGTGTGTGTTTTAGCGCTTCAAAGAAAAAAATATTTCCAAATACAAAAATTTACTTTGTTGGAATAGTATTTTCTTGTTTACAAAATATTTCACTTGTCAGCTAAATGTCACTCTAATTTTGATGGAAAGGTCCAAAGCTAGCCTGACAAAGCGTTTTGTCACATTTGTCCCGGTACGTTTTTGGTTTTCCTTCACAGCCCTCTCTTTGAAGTTGTTTTAAATGCTTTACTAAAAAATGACCACCACTGTCTTTACAGATTCTTCTTTTGCATAAGGAGGTACAGTCAGGATGCTAGGTCCGCCTTGTTCTTATAACAGTAATTTTAGATAGGCTGTTTTACAGCTCATTGGAACCCCTTCAAGCTTAGGGCTTCATCTTTTTTGAGAGTTTTGGGAATTATCCAGGCGTTTACCGCAGTCATATCCAGTGGACGTATAAAAAGTGGCCAGTACCACGTTTTCCCCCAATTTTAATTGATTAAAGTACAGCCAACCATTTGTGGTGATCCACACAACCCATATGTTTGCTTGAAAATTTATCAAATTTCTTAATTTCACGTTAATTTTGAGTTTCTGTCCTCTTACTTGCCTCTTCACATCAAAGAATTGGTTCTAAAATGTTAAAAATTTGTAGCAACAGTGACAGTACTATTGTCATTCCATCGCACAAGGAAAATCTCAGAGTTATTGTAAAATGACAAATCAGACGTGCCTCTTTCTTTCTACTGCACAGACTTAGATTCTTCTAAAGTACACTCGTGGTTTATCGAATTTTCGTATGAGTACTGTAGCTTGTAACCCTGTTCAACAAGACTTTTCAAGAGAGATCAATTATTGTAAAAAGTTATCAAAATATAAAGTATAACTTAAAGGGTTCACAAAACTCTTTGTTAATTTCATCACAACCCGAGTACTGTGGCCACGGTAGCCAAGTGAACTAGGCATCGGATCATGGCTAGCGTGTCATGAGTTCGATCCCAGTACCACTAAAGACCCACCGTGTAGGGAAGCGATGCAAGTTAAATCTGTCGAGAGCTCAAACGTCCTCCCGTTGGTGTGGTGTGGTAGTTATGAGAGGGGGTGCCAGCTCAGATGTCGTCCGCGTCACTTGACCATGGTTCAAAATTACGCGGACTGTCGCCAAAAGCCTTCGTTTTGCTAAAAAAGTGCGACGTTAACAATCAATCAATCAATTACTAAGAGGAGTATCATTTCTGTCATCAGATTCTTTGCCACAATAAAGAGAAAAAAAATTAGCAATATCTCTTATTCCTCACAGACCCCAAAGTTTATGTTCAAAACGTATTGGTTTGCCTTGGATAAACTGTTTCTGAGAATTCCTACCGTAATACCTGATGATCATTTCATCATTGCTTATATTAGCAGAGAAGTGTCGAAATTTCATAAAATTATCATTGAATAAGGATAACACAAAGGATCATATCCGTATTACAAAGGATTTAATTTGAAAGATAGATCATGGGAATGCTGACATGCCGTTCCAATGTCCACAAAGTGTACATACGACTTCAACTTTTGAAAGTGGTTTCGTGACAAGGCATTTTTCAGCATGATAATGCTAAGGTCTTCCGTATTGAAACAATAATCACGTTCACATGTATTTGAATGATATCCGGTTAGAAGCAAAACTAATACAAAAATACGTATTTCAACAGCAGTGGGCAAGAAATCGTGTTCGTTTTTGCATCTGTTGTACATCGCACTATTTCTTTAACAATGAGATAGCAAACTTCACTGGAATAAAACTGCTCAAAAAACTCTGTGGGAGATTTATCTTTCAATGAAGTTTCCCGCTGCTTGAGCAAGTTACTTGCAGTTGAGTTAGCTTGTGTTTCCCCTTTTGTATAGTGCTGGGATTTCTTCTTTATCCAAAATGACTGATGTCTTTTAGCATTTTTTCTGCTATTTGCTGTCGAAATACTAGAACTTATGGGTTGTTCATGCTGGAAGCTATCTCCTCTTCTATTCTTCAAAGACCCGGGAACATATGATGCAATAATCTTACCAGAATTATCTCATTCTCATCTCCTTCATCTTCGTCAGTTAGCTCACAGGCATTTGGTGGTAACACAGCACAATTTCAACATTCCTCTCATCTGAATAATTCTAATGCTTTCTCTAACTTCACAAACATTTGCACTGTCATAACTAAGCAGGGGTGCAACACTAGAAGGGAAATCACTTTTTTTACTCTTCGTTATAAAAAGAAAAGAAAGCATCTATTTCATGCGTATCGTTTTACTGTCCTATTTAGAAGGCAGTTAAAAATAATTTACTAAACTTTACCTAAGAACAAGATTGCTCTAATTAGCACCTGGATCATAACGAAAGAGTACTATCGCATAAGAAATACCCATTCAAGTATCGAAGTAAACAGAAAAAAAAATTAGCAACCCCAAAGAGATGATACAAACTGCACCTACTAATGCGATGAACAAGCAAATTTCCAGAGGAAGGATGATGAGGTGAAACTCATAACCCACGCTGGAAGAAACTAAAGCACATTTCCCTGCATATTCCAACTGTAAAAATATTCACAACATAAAAACAATAATTTGATTTCCACATCATATTTTGGAATGTGGGATAAAATGGTTTAATTATTTACAAAAAATAAGTGTGCTGAATACCATATCAGTATAATTCTAAGAAATACATTTTATTTTATTGAACTATGTTGCAAGAAGTTAGATAAAAATAAACAAAAGCACACTATCCCGTTTTCAATAACTAATACATGTTATTTTGGATGACCATCTTGAAACGTTTCTAAAAGTTTAGTTCTGACTCTGACTTTCAAATGAACTTATGCATTTTAAGATAAGCAGATTAGAATTTATTGAATTTTATTGAGTTTGATTTCGTGAAATTAACAAAATTTTAAATAACAATATACAGTTTGTATTTTCTTTTTTTTGTGGTACCTATTTCTATTCAAATTTTTGTTCATCTCTCATCAGGTTGTAATATTTAAATTTTAATTTGAAATGGAACCCTCTAATACACTTTGATTCATGGGATGGACTTCTATTGATTGATGGGATCTTTCATCAAATTGAAGCCTGCAAGTGAATTCCCTAGCGCAGCCAACCGTATATCTGATTAGTTGAATTAATTTCTGACAGGACAATATCCTGAACAAGTTGCTCTCTAATTTACTTGGACGTTGTAAAATATGTATGATATCGGATTACTAACTGGAGCATTACTTGTAAAAAATATAGTCACCAACAGTGTTTTGAATAGGATAATGAATTACTTACGAATATAAAGTGAACATTACTTGGATGGATAATAGTAGATTAAAACACATGGAAGATGAATACTTGCAATAAGGCACTTAACATTTAAGAAGCCCAAATTATTAATAATTCTAAGGGTGAGTTTTAGTGGTCTTGTGTGTGTAAAATAGAGATCATTAATGCCGCTAATTAGACTAAAAATTTTTAAATTCTTAATGCTATCAGGATAATATTCTTCCATTTAAGTAGTGATTGTCATTTGTAATATGTATGTCTATTTTTTGAAGAGGAAGACATGGCTTAAACAAAATAGATTGATTCAAAATGTGATTACTGGGCACCTTCATAATCTGCCATCTTTCTAAAAAATATGGAAATTTTTCTTTTACCAAAATTTCCATCACATATAAAAACAACATATTTATAAGCTAACTGATTATTTTGTCTCTTTAACTTTGTTTTGTAAAGTCAACAAAAAAAATCCCAAGTATTTATTGCAAATCTTGGAGAGAGGGCAAATGTGGATATTATTTATAATTGCCCCAAGTTGATTCATTCATGATGCATATAAGGTCAATTAATTTCCTTAAATGAAACATAGATTACTAATTTTTAAAAAATGGAGCATTTTCATTACTACCGTTACTTTATTTTCTGATTAACGAATTCACGTAATATAAATTAACTATTCACTATGCATTTTTTAAAATGTTGTCAACTTATTCTTATTTGAAGACCTTAAAAAAATTGGTCGTCCAAAACCAATTATATATATACATTCATATCTGTATGTAGCATTTAATATAGTTTTAAAAATGAACAATATACTTTTTAAAAATTTGTATTCTAAATTTAAATTTGCAACCCAAATATACTGAAAATAACGCTACATTTAAAGAAATATTCAAATCCAGCAGCATAAGGTAGTAGAATATATGAAATTAATGTATATTCATCACTTGACATGCAAAAATAATACCAATATGAGAAGTGTATTGATTATGTTTGAAATTTAAAACAATAACTATTTGAATACCTATTTATTATAAAAAAGAAGCATGAAATAAAATAAGCATAAAGATAATAAATAATTATAGCAAAAATTATAATAGGTTTTACTTATTAAAGTATTAGATGTGTTGAATTCTAGAATATTTTTTACCTCAAATTAATATAGCATGTTTAATAATTTTATCGAAAATCTCTGAAGGTATCAATTAAAGTCGAAAAATGATTAAATGAAAGATTTTGAGGACGTACTCTAATTAAACCGCAAAAATACAGCTCTGTAGTGAGAAAGTAACATTTTAGAAGTTAGTGAATTAAATGTAATTATTTGTTATCACATTTTTGTTTCATAAGTATACTAATTTTTTCTTTTGGCGATGAATGTTCCAAAAATTATCGAGTACCTTTCTATTACCATTCTAGCAGCTTCTTTTATTAAGGCCTTAAAAGATTTAAAATAAAAAAAGAAAGAAAGGACTCTACGATACATATGTTAGTATAAGCAGGTAAAACCAGAAAAACTGCAATGCTAAACCTAATCGAAGCACACTAAAAGAAAATAGTGTTCCAATCCTCTTTTACAGGAATACGTCTGAACAATTTTAATTCATTCTCATATTTATCGATTTACATGTCAATTTAAAACTACTTATTCCAAATGCGTTTTGACATCAGTTTTCGAAACTTGAGAATATCGATAAATCATACAAAGTATGAAACTTTTGATGCACCATTTGTAACTTCTCTGACTTTTTATTTATTTGCGTCCACGGATGAAGCAGAGTATAATTTCCGAGAACTGTCACGTAAAATGGCATAGATATAATATTGATTGTAAGAGAACACATTTCCATACATCTGCTAATTTATTCTGTTGAATTCAGTTTAACTGAAATATTTCAAATTTTATATAAGGCAAAGGTTCGAGTGTGTGGGGAAAATGTGCCTTTTATCAATGGCAATATAAAAAAAATATTTATAATTTTCGAATATAAAAATTTAGTCAATATTTTATATACTATCGATTGATCCACACTATTTCAATATCAAAGCAAGTTATTATAACAAAGGATAATTTTTAGAATCGTCTGTTATTTTTCTACTTTAAGAGATTCACTATTAAGTTATTTATAAAAATTACAATTTTTTGAAAAATAGATAGTGTTATTCCTTAATTCTTATTTCCAGGGGGAAGAAAGATGCTTATATCCAATATATTTTTATAACAATCCATTACTTCAATTAATTCTTTTAGGCATTTTGGTTTATTTCTAAGATAACACCGAAGACGTACACATCACAAAGAACATTGCATAATCTGACTCTACACTCCAAACAAAGTATATATCTCTCGGATAACTTGCAGCGCCATCTATTCAAATAATATTTAATTTACAACAAATAGTTAAGACATTAGAGTTTGAAATAAGTAAAGTTTATTTAAGGAATAAGTATTAATTATATTCTAAGTATTAGTAGGAATGTGACTTGTAAGATGATACACAATTTTGAAGAGTCCTAGACTAGTTAATTATTTTTAAAAAGTTTTTTTACGTCAAAAACATCGTAAATTACTTTGTCTTCCGAATAAAACTTTCAGGATTTTCATAAATAAATATTTGTTTAAAAGAACTTAAAAATATTGCAGTGAGCGAAGACACAGTACCAAATTTTGGTAGTTATGGATTTAAATTTGACGAAATTAGAAGAAATTGAACTTATATTATTTTTTAATTTTACGTTTAGAAATGTTTTGTTTAGGCTACATGGGTTGCCAATTGTTTGATGAAAATCGTATAAAAAACATTAAATTTCTAAAATAACACATTTACAGGTTTTCTTAAGTTTTTGTCAAACACATGCACTTAACATAATATCAGACTATAAACATAGGCAATTATTACATTTCACCTAAATTACTAAAATTACTGTACAAAATTGAGGAATCGGATTGATTGAGTTAAACAAGACTTAAACGAAACCTGTGTGTTTCATCAAGCATAATATGAATAATTGCTTAGCTCAAACTAATTTTTATTTCAATGTATTTATTTTTTTCATTTGGTACATCATTAGACTTGCGTTTTTTTCAGGTATAAAATATCTGGGAATAAGTTTGAAACAATGCACTGAAAATAAACTAGTACTTTTTACATATCATTTACAATTTCAAACGAAGAACACTGTAAAAAAATGATTCTGTTTAAACATGCAAGTGAAACTGTGTGTGTGTGTTTTTGAACTGAAACAAAGTTACAAAGTTTGAAATAAAATATATCGACCATCTATACGGATGTAATGTGTTTAATTTTTTCCATTGAATAATTATTAAAATGCCCAGTAATTCAAAACAAAAGTAGGAGAATGTGAAAATGATCACCCTTAATTTTAAGTAATGTTTAATTTCTTCAAAGCAGAAAATCAATAAGAAAATATATCAACTTTTATTGCTTAAAAATACAAGCACAAATATGCATGGAAGTCATTTTATTTATTTAAAATATTTAATTACTATACCTCTTTTTTCTAGAAGGTCTTCATCTGTAATCGCATGTATTTTTAACATAGTAAAAATTGTGTTTTTGTGTTTCTCTACCTATTAGAGCAAATGTTTTGTTTTCTGATGCTGTAAATAATTATAAAATGGGAAGAATTTTCCATCAAAAAAATATTATTTTTTCCAAAAATAGTACCATAAAATCGTATTTAACATTTATTACATCCCTTTCTCAGTGGGAAGTCTTTTTTTACTATTACAGGTAAAGTATTTCTACAATACATTTTAATAGATTGAAATTATACTTCAAGCTTTTTTTACAACAATTTTCCAGAAGCACATTTAATGTGTTTGAAAAATAAGACAAAAATGTTTACAGAAAATTTCCTTTGCGAGTTGCATGTAATTATTATATACGTTCAGCATATTGATTCTTATCCTATAAAACTTGCTTCTGGAAACGCAACTCGAGGGAAATATGTTTTTTTGTGTCTCATCACATTACACGTTGCACTACCTCTGCAAAAAGGAAAATCAATAAATTATTTTAGTGAGAAATTTCTAATTATAAAATAATTATAAAAACTGGAATTATGCAAACTGATATTGTATTCAAAATGTATACATTGCAAAAATATTTCTTATTATTTATGATATAATGTCATATATTTCAGTTTTTATTTTTTTCCATTTCTTAGAGTTTTCTAAAGCGTAAAATCTGATTTCTTTGAAAATTTATAAAGCGCACAATGAAATTCATTTGTTTATGTAACATTAATTAATATGAAAGCTAACTTTTTCAAAAAAATATTTTGATGAGATTCAAGATGTACTGTTATTTAATTATAATAAAAATTTTTATGAATATGCTAATTATAAAACTGCCAGCGTATTTTAATTGAACAACAACTATTTCTTTAAATTTAAACCCTTTTGTAAGTTTAAGTAACATTATTGTTGTTGATATTTCTGCATTTTTTTTCTTTGAAAACCCAAAAGAAAGTCAAATTTATAATGAAAGCTGAGACAGTTTTTATAGTATTATAGTGTTTATATATATATATATATATATAAGATACATGTATAAGTAGACAGTTTTATATATATATACAAGGGGTGATCAAATGAAATAGTACGAAACGACATAAAAATGAAACAGTTAAATATTTGCATATTCCGCCAAGGGAGAATGTAGCGAGACATCTCGGGATGCCATTGGAGACTCTGACCGGGATCGGATCATGCGCGGTTGCCCGCATGCGCAGGAGATAGCAAAGGCTCTTATAAAAAGCGGCGTCCAAATGATGCGAGCACAGAATTACTCGAGCACAGAAAAAGCATTAACTCCGTTGTGTACTGTGAGACACTCCGACGCCTACACAGGTCCATCAAGAGCAAAAGACCGGGGCTGCTCACGGAGGGTGTGGTTCTGCTCCATGATAACGCGCGTCCACACGTCTCCAGAGTCACACAAATGGAACTGGACAAGTTCCAATGGGAGACGTTGGACCATCCGTCCTACAGTTCGGACATGTCACCCTGCGATTTCCATGTGTTTGGTCCACTGAAGAAACACCTGAAAGGAAAGCGCTTCAACTCGGACGACGTACTCAAGGACACTGTGAAGGACTGGGTCTCGTCACAGCCACAGGAATTCTGGGAACAAGGAATCCTGCGGCTTGTTCATCAGTGGGATCGTTGTGCTCAGGCCTATGGTGTATATTTTGAATAAAGTCTATATTTGTACCCACCGTGTCGTTTCGTACCTTTTCATTTGATCACCCCTTGTATATATATAGAGAGAGATTATTTTAAAGATATGTACATTACAACATCTCTAAATTTTCTAAATTTGTACAATTAATTCCAGAATTTCATTATTTACAACATTTTTCTGGTAACTAGTCATCGCTATTTAATTTGATAATTGCATTTTATTTAAAACTGATACATGAAGCGTTGCATTATCACAAATCATCAGCCAACAAGAAAAAAAAACTCACTAAAGAAATATCTTAAAACAAATAAACCGAGAATTTAAGAGGCATAATTATCGATGAAAGCATTTTGAGAAATAATATATAAAAAAACCCTGCTAAATACGTTAAGAAGTGTAATAAAGAATTATTTTTCTTTTAAAGGAAAACGGTAATCAGAATTTAGTATACTATTATAGATAAAACAAATTTCGCTCTTAATGGGCGATAAACAATGCTTTTGTCTTGCATTCAGTTCATTATTGGTGAAGATTTGAACTCGAAACCGTTTATTTATGGCACAGCTGCTCGCTTCTCAAGTCTTTCGGACTTGTATGTGTTAGTGCATTACGCCTTTTTTTTTATGTTCTCAATTAATGGATGATCCTTCCTTTGTGATTGCTACTTTTACCGCTATTGCAAATTGTCTAGTTAGTGCAAGAAGGGCAGTATATTCTTATTTCAAAAGAAAAAATGCAAACTTTGCTAACAATATTTAACTGAGATACAAATGACTAGGTAATGGATTGGTTTTATTTATTTATTTGTGTCCAATTTCTGCTTATATGGATTATTTTAAATGCCTAGGAATTAAAAAAAATGGCATGTGATAATATTATTTTCATTTTAACTGTGATAGAGGTTTGATGGATTTTAGATTCCACTGTCACATAAAAATGGATCAGCATATCAGTTCATATATCTTTGCCATCAGCTACTATGTACAAGAAATATAGAACTTCGTTTGCATTTTATGGAAAATATCTTAAGAGTTAATTTTTATCTATAAGTTTCACAATTTTTGTGGCAATTTGCTTCTATAGCCATGAATCTTGGCAACAGCTCTAGCTCGAATTTTCCATAAAAATAAACATTTTATTAGTATTGTGTTGCCATTTTATCTTTAATCCTCCCTTGAACCATTTTCCAAAGTTCATATAAAGCTCTTGGATGTCGTTTCCGCTAAGGTTCGTTTTAATAAACCGAAAACACAAAAGTCAGTTAGAGAAACACCAGGTGATTTTACAGGTACTTTTTCAAATAGGGGTACCCTTTATTCCTGTTTCTGAGTCTTTCTTTTCTAAATAAGCGGCAGCTGACTTAAACGTGTGACAAGAGCTTTATCCATTTGAAGCACAAATAGAATCTAAAATATTCAATTGAGAGTAGAGTGAATTAACTTAGGATTTACTTGAAGCTTATTTTATTTTTAATTTTCCATTGTGACAAAATCCTGCAACTCTCATGAATCTCTTTGGGAACTTTTATGTACACTGACGAAGCCATTTTGTACGGTCCTTCCCGTCAGTTGAGAAATAGAATATTGATCTTATTTATCATAGTCGCTTAAATATACACAAGCCTCATCGAATGTTACTACAAAATTCCATTTTTAGGCAGCTATGTGTCTTTATATATTTTTCTAGAATTTATTTTTCTATCAACAGCATGTTTTGGCAAAATCAAACGAATTTTAGTTTTAAATACCTTCTTTATCTTCAAATATCTATGACTGATTATACTTACAGAGCCGGGGCATTCCTAATTTGGATGCAATGAATCTTTAAGTCGGCTGAATTTCTTTTAGGAGCAGAGATTTTACTTCCTTGATAATTGCCTGCGTTTGATAGCCTTAGGACGAGGCTTCGAAGTCATGTTTTCGTTTACTTTCAGCAAAACAGTTTGTTTTCTTTTAGATTTAATGCATTATAAATACCTTTTCTTTATATGCACTGACCTAGATATTTACATCTCTTTATAATTTGTTCATAGGAATATTTCCCCTCGGAAGACTTAGTTACGTAACCTTCGAGCCATCTATCGATTTTAAAAGCCATTTTTAAAATAAATATTTTATTTATTACAATAAAAACAAATCATTAGTAGATGATTATTTATTAGTTGCCAGTGTCTAACTTCAAAATGCAAACGAGAAAATAAATTACAAAATCATTTCCATAAGGTGCGAATGACCTGCATATTTTATGAAGCTTTATTTTTT
The DNA here is from genome assembly GCA_019973975.1 of Trichonephila clavata. Taxonomy (NCBI): domain Eukaryota; kingdom Metazoa; phylum Arthropoda; class Arachnida; order Araneae; family Nephilidae; genus Trichonephila; species Trichonephila clavata. The sequence goes on from BMAO01004501.1 coordinate 86,431, forward strand.
AAGAAATAGAAATTTGTTATCGCTGAATTGCTTATGAAGTTTAAAATAAAGGAACTTATATAGTAACTGGTTTATTTCATATATAAATATCATTTTACGCTGTGATAGAGAAGTGTGTTGTTTGTTGTGACGTAGACGGATAACTGAATTCATAAATCATTAGTTTTATGTATTGCTTACACATTTATATCTACTAGATGGATTTGCAATCTGTTTCTTAGAACTATTTGCACAAATTGTTCTCTAAAACATTATAAGAGGGTAAAATGTTTTGTAAAATTCAAAATATACTTGAATGCTATTATACGTTATTACTTTTCTCGTCTGAATAATTACAGTGAATGCATGTTTTTTTTTTGTTTTACGTCACACTTTGATGCTGATTGAGAACTATTGACATTGGAGCTCATTGAGAGCTATTGATATTGAACCTCATAGAGAGCTATTGTCATTGGACCTCATTGAGAGCTATTCTCGTGGGCTTCATTGAGAGCTATTGGCAATGGCTTCCTTCAGTTGAGGAACACGACACTGCATTTGGCATTTTTCAAAACCTACATGAGAATTTTGACTCTTGACTGATTTAATTTGCGTCACTCCCTTTGTAAGGCGAGTCTTATGTAGTTCCAATACTTGAGGATATGACTTGACAAACCCGACTATAATTGTGCCACAACATGACTGCGATGCCACTAAAAATGAGTCAAAACGAGTGAACACGTGTAAAAGTTAAATATATAAAAACATATATCCACTATCTTCTTTCTTTAAGCCTACATGCAGTAAAAATAATTAAAAATAAATTTTATTTTCTTCTGAAATTTGCTCAAAAATTGTAATTTTCTTACAAAATTATGGGCCTACTTTAAAATTTATATATCCATTCACTTATTTAATATAATTATTTTATCTTACATTTTGGAAAATACGCTCAACTGCGTCATAAAAACTTCTCGTCGTGCAAAAAAATTATATCTTCAGACAGTCAACATTCCATTAAAAGAATTTTGGTTGCAGAAAAATTTCTAGATTAATGGAAAAGAAATGAAATTTGATTTAATTGCTAGACATACTAACAATCTTCTTGAAAATGGAATGTATTTATTGAACCGTTAAAATAGTTATTCTAACTTTCAGGTTTATGATCAAAATAAAAATTGAATTTTTGGCTATTAATATTTTTAATTTCTTGTTAAATACTCAAAATAAAATTATTTGTCAAACATATTTCAAATTTAATAAACTCAGATTTTTGAAATAAACTCTTTTAAGTAGCATAATTTTAAATGTTTTGTAGTTTATTTATATAAGAACTTTTTCTGTTAAGTCAATAATATGTGATTAATGTTAGTCACATTTCTCTTCCTGATGCGTGAGGAATTATTGTTGCTTTAACGTGTTTCGAAAAAAAAAGTTGGTCATTAATTTTCTTTAAACTTCTTTCAAAACTTCAGGGAAAAAACCGTATTTCACATATACCATCAATTTTCGACACTTTTCCCCTGGTAAAAAATACAAAAGAAAAACTTACATATAACAGAAGATTGAATTTCAGGATGTGACAAGGATTTCTATGAAAAGAAATATAGAGTGAACTGTAAAGATCACCCTTTGAAAAAAAAATGCTTTTTTATTCCGTTATTTTTTTCCCTCTATTGTCTTTCTTTTTGCTAAAATCCTGTTTGAAGTACTTCACTATGTTTCAGTTTCACTGGGTACTGCAAATGAAGAAAAATTGCCTTCTTCACTACCTAAGAAGCCGTTGGAAATAAAATATTATATAAACAGTGTGATTTTATGTTTAGGAATTTTTTGATAGTTCTTGAGTTAAAAAAAGTCTAATGAATTTTTGAGAGTTTTTTTTAGTATGTTTTGACCATTAATGAATTATGAAGTTAGACTAATAAATTAATAATTTTTTCAAGACATTATTCAAATAACTTAAACACATCTAGTAAACTAAATAATAATATATCACGTTAAATAAGTGTGTTAAGGAAACTCCTCTTCATGTTGGTTAAGGTGAAGTTTTCCCTCGCTCATTATTAAGCTTCCTGAGATATTTTCGGATGCAGCGAAGGTGAAGAAACCACTGAATCATCCTCAAATTAATGATCAAATATAATTTATATATATACGTTGATTTAATTTTATTAAATCTTCCACTAAAAAAGGACTACGCGATAGGCAAAAAAGACAAGCTGAAAGAGTAAGAATCTATTCTGTTCTTATCTGAAAGAGATGAAAGCCCTTGGCATTGGCAATTAAATCAAATCCATGTTCTTGAATACCAAAAAATATGGCAATATGACAATATTATCTTCCAACACCTACTCTTATAATTAACCATCTATATTATATATTATATCTTACTGACTATTTATACGGTTTTCGGTTGTGACATTCACTTACATTGAGATGCAGTTCCAGCTTAAAATACCAATATAGCTGGACGAAAGGAAGCAAAAGTTAGAAAGGATAGACTTCACGGGTAGAGTACTGTAACAAGCTATTTAAATAATTGCATTTATTTTTTGTTAGACAGTTTGTAATAAATTATGCTAATATTTTCCCAATTCCCATATCATAATTTCAGTTTTGAATCTCAAATTATTTGAATTCGATTCGAGTACGTTTACTCATCTGTAGTTGGCAACACCTTAAATTCAAATAAAAAGGTTTTGTAAATGTACAACTGTAGATGACGGTGTTAGATGTATACATGTTCTTGCGATCAGTTCAAAAACATGCGTATACACGAGATCGGATTAGAATTTATTATTTTCTTTATTTATTAGATGTATGCTACATTAGCTTTACTCTAGAAAGGGGTGCCATGTTTTTTGATTTATTAATAAACTATTTTTAAAAAGAAATCCTGCTCTCGTAATTATACCCGACATCTCTACGAACACTCTCATAGAGGTCATTTTTAAATCAATATATTATTATACTATCAAAATATATGCATATTTATATGACCTTTCAATAATACTTACATTTCTAATTTCTGATAAAACATATCTACCACTTTTTAATATAAAACATCTTAGAAAAAATAAATAAGTTTAGAGTTATAAACAAGTAATTTAAATTTATTGGAAGTAAATTCTTATAAAATAATCTGTATAATTCTTTGATTTTTTTTTGATAATATTTTAAGATGCTTTTCTCAATACCATCTTCCTTGTTAATCATGAAAAAGAATTTAATTAATAAAGTAAATTAATTATGAATATTCTAAAAAATGTATTTATAGTTGTGTGTGTGAGAGAGAGAAAGAGAGAATTTATTTTAAGTGTCACATTAATAAATTTTTCTCATCCTTAGAACGAATTTATTGTTGGAATGTTAATAGATAAATACAATGGAAACACTTTTATTAAAAATGGAAAAAAATTGATTATTAAGATTCATTAATTAATTGAACATTTAATATAAAATGTTTGTTCGGAAGTCGATTATGACATCAGTTATCAAATAAATAATATTATTAGAATAGCAAATTTAAAATTTGATTTTTGTATTTGTTTGATCATTCACGAATCTGGTTACTATAAAGAAAGATTGATTAATGTGCAGTGATTTTATAGTTACAGTTTCCCATTTTAATATAAAAATTACAAAAATCATTTTTAGTACAACTACTTGTACCAAAGAAATTGCTTAAATATAAATTAAAAAATTTTAATTTATTTCCATTTAATACACTGCTGGCCAACGTAAATGCAACACAAAGACAGATAAGAGATAGCACTACAAAATTTATTTTGTAGAACATATTAACCAAGTATCAAATGATTAAACTTATAGACTTCTGTGAAGTGTGGTTCCTGCTAGAATCAGTAGCCAGAGTAGCCGCCATTGTTGGAGATCACCGCTGCCACACGCCTCGGCATTGATTCAAAGAGACTTTGGATGTGTTCTTAGGGTACAGGAGACCAAGCATCTTACACACGTTGCTAAAATTGATCTGGTGTGGGAGCTAGGGGTGTAATCTGGGTCTATCGTTGAGCAACCATGGACCACATGTTTTCTATCAGCAAAAGATCCGGAGAGCAAGCCAGCCAGGGAAGCAATTCAATCTGGCGATTGACGAAGAACCTTTTGACAATGCGTGCCACGTGTGGTCACGCATTATCCTGTTGAAAAATGTCTGTGGCCAATCTCTGAAGGTAAGGAACGACAACGCGCTCCAACACGTTGGAGATAAAGCTCTGGTTGCTTAAAGAACCTGTTCTGCGTACGAGACGAGTGCGAAAGTGTTATCCAATAACACCCCATACCATAATACTCGGTGCAGGACCAGTGTGGCGGTGCATAATGCAGCTGTTCAGCATCCTGTCACCCCGGTGTCTCTATAATCGAATACGACCATATTGGTGTTGCAGACAGATGCGTGGCTTGTCAGCAAAGACAACTTCATTCCATTCTGCCACCCACATCCTTCTTTCATCGCACCATTGGCGTCGGTGACGTCTGTGGTTCTGCGTCAAGGGTAGGCCAAGCAATGGACGTCTTCCGGACAGACCACTCTGCTGTAAACGACGTCGAATGGTACGCACAGACACTGAATGATGCGTTACAGATTCAATCTGCTGCGCTATGGTTCGTGATGTGACTGAGTGATCCGTCACTGCCATGTGCACAATTTTCCTGTCCTCACGTGAAGTGGTACACTGTGGTGGATACGATCGACCACGTGGTCCGTCGTACCTTCCTGCATCCAACGGTCACATATCCACATTACAGTTGTTTGGCTTCGTCCAACACGACTACAGATTTTCCTTAAAGATAATCCACAATCTCGGTAGGCCACTATCCTTCCTCTGTCAAATTCGGATACTTTATCCAAAGCTGATTGCTATTTTCTACGAGACATAACTGATCGTTTTTTGAAAAAAACACAAGAAAAACACTATTGCCGAACTTGAAATCGTCGAAATCTCCAAGCCTTATATAGCGCTTTGAGGTGGCGCCACAGGCTGCGTGATGTGTGTCTACGCTGAAATTCTAATCATTTGCATATCTCACCTCCGCTAATTCATGTTGTAAATTTCATGTTATTTGCGTGCTTCCTTCAGGGAGTTGCATTTACAGTGGCCAGCAGTGTAGTTAAAGAAACATAGGCTCAGAGTCAAAAAAAATTAAGCGAAGATTATAATAACTTCAAATGAGGCACGTGCCAATTGTTAGGGTATGGAAATAGAGAAAAATTACCTAGCATTAAACTTTATTCATACCCTATACTTGCTTGCATTTTTTTCCCACATCAATCAATAAATTATAATTGATTTTGATTGAAAGGTATTGTTTACTGTTAATTTACTTTCAAAAAAAGTTTAAAAATTACGAAACCCATAAATTTTGAAATGCATTTTAAAAATGAAATTAATCTTTCTTTTTGTTCAAAAATATTTTTAAAAAAGAAAAAGATGAAAAGTAAGGCTTTATTTTTTCTCTATTGTCTTTTGGAAATCTATTTTCAAGTTTATTTCATATATTTTATGAAAAACTAACCACTAAATATGTTTTTAAGTTTATTTTTATTCCAGGACTTTACACATAGGGAAAATGTAGCCGGAATTTATTTTCTTTTTAAGTTTAAAGTTAATTCCTTAAATAGAGGTATGCGTATACTGAAGTGACTTAACAGACATTCGCAGTCTGACTTGACATATTAATCAATGGATATTGATTTATATATAGTCTTTTCTTGTTAGAGAAGATACCACAGTAAATCTGAAATATAGTACAAAAATAAAAATGCGATATATGTGAAAATTTTAAATACTTTTCAAAACAATTCAGGCATAATACATATTTCATGTAACAATGTTTTTCAAGGCATAAAGTTTGTGAAATTTAAATTTTTACTGAAGCAAAAAGTAAAACATATACATATTTTTAAATAAAATAAAATAAATATTTTAAAATTCAAACGAGAAAAGTAGAAGGAGAGAGAGTGCTCTTAAATTAAATGTATATATATATATATATATATATATATATAATAAGATAAGTTTTAGATATAATTCAAACTTTGCTTGTCAATAGGACTTTCTAGCAGCTATAATAAAATGCTTCACATATTATTAGCATAGTACTTGTTCAATATATGTCGTTAGGATTATATTACAATAAATTTAAGCGAGTTGTAATAATATATAAAACTATTCACAATTAATAATACACTTAAACATACGTAAAGTTAGACACAAAGTTAAACATAAGTAACATAGAAGAAGTAAAAGCATTTTTTTTTACTTATATATTTAATAATAAATTGAATAATTACTTTTATTTTTATTTTTTCATATTATTTGTTTTACTAATATTTTTAAATAATTAAGTAATTAGGAAATGATTGAAATTTAAAAAAAACTTATTCATTAACATCCAGGAAAAATTGTAATTAGAAAAAGTTTATAAATAAATTAAATATTCTAAGTCTTAAAGTTATGAAACCAATTATGATTTATATATTTTTAAGTGAGCAATATTTGTACAGAAATTAATATTAAATAATAAATATTTTCTTATGGTTATATTAAGTAACGATAATTACTGTACATGCATCATTGTCTGATACAACTTACGTGCAGTTTTACTTTTAAAAAAAGCAGAAGAAAACGAAATATCTGTTTAAAAATATTTTATTTACAAAGATTTGCTTAAGAGCTCTCTAATTATTCCCCTTTAGCAAAATTTTCTCTAGAACTTAAAATTAACTTTGAGATTGTAAATTTTAAAAACATGTTAAAACAAAAACAAAACAAAAAACATAAGACTTGAGCCAATAATATTAATAATTTATTTTTATTTCTATTCATGTGAAAAAATTATTCAGAAACACTTCTAGTATTGGGAAAAAAAGCATCAAATCATATTGATTTTATTTATTTAAAAACATGTTATTTCATTTTTAAAAAATAAAATTTAAAAAAAATATTTAAAGTGTTTGCAAGAATGGAAAAAAAAAAAACATCCGTAAAAATTAATAATGATAATAAACTCCGAAATACATTGAAGATTTAATTGAATATATTTCGTTTGATTTTGCATTTTGCAAGTTGTTATTATGATTTTCATAATATAAATGAGTGAATCCAGTGGTATCATCTATAAAAGCCAGTAACAGCCTTGGGACTGAAGTGGTTATTTTGGTATAATGATATGTTACGTGCTTACGGAACCGAAGGTCGCTGGTTCTGTGCTTCGGATAAGAGCCACTTCATAGTTACACAGAAAAAAGCAAGTAAAAAAATGAATGTATTATAGTTTACTCTATTATTACGCGTATGTGCATTCAATTTAGTTAATTATCAATTTAAAGCTAATTACTAAAATATCAAACAATAGGTCAGAGTCTTTTTTATGAATCTTAATTACTGAGGAATTGTTTAACTGCAGAATATATTTAATTTATTCAATTTTTTTCATGAAATAGAAATTCAAAATGCCACTCAATTTCAATTATAGACATTAACTTTTTTTTGTAACAAATATTCAAATGTAGGAATAATCTTTAAGAATTATAAAATAAATAAAAAAAATTCAAATTGTGTGACCTTAGACTATCAAAAGTTACATTAACATTGCTATAATTTTTCAGCTTGAAAAGTAGAAACGTTTTTCGTTACTTTAAAATAGAGTTGTTTATTTTTAAAGGCTGATGTAAGCCTCGAATTCTGGTAGAAATAGTGCTTGTTTTAAGGCATTTAAAGATCCATTGTGTCATTTTAAAATCAGGTTCATACAATTTGGATTATCATGATTTATTTTTAGAAACAGAATTTCCATTCCTTCACAAATTAATGAAGGCATATTTATTTCTGTGGCTAAGTGTAAGCACAGCCATTGTCAAAACAACATAATGCAAAAATCAAATTATTTTTGATTCGTGAAAAATTTCCGTACCAATAAAATCATAAATGCTTAATTCTGAATTTACTTGTACACTGTAGAGCAAAACCCTTATTTAGAGCACTTCCACATTTTTAAATGAATTCGTCTGGATGATGAGAAAGCCACGTGATCAAGAGAGAATGGTATTTAACTACTGTTGGAAAATGTAAGCAACCATTCTTACACTTACCTATGAGAAAAAGGGGAAAGGTGTCTGGTTTAAACGAATTTAAAAGAGAGCAGATTGTAACGGCTCGAAGGTTCAGAACGAATATTTTTGAAACAGAATGACTGGTAGGTTTCTCAAGAGATCTGTTGTTATTATTATTTACAAAAAAGTGGATAAATGTGGTGCTAAAAAGAAGATACCTAGCAGATGGACGTTCGCCGCTCAACGAAGCGAAATAACGTCGGATATTATCCCACTTATTAAAGCAAAATCGAATCCAGACAGTAGCTCAACTGACAGCCCAATACAATGCAGGTCCATGTATAAGTGTTTCAAAACACACACCTCTCGTATGGCTATGTTCATATCAAGCGTTATTCCAACAAGCCTAGAGTGGTCCAGAAACATTAAAACAATCATAAATAAATGGAAGAAAGTTTTCTGGTTGGTGGAATCACAGTTTCTCATTCATTACATCGATGGTTTTGTTGGCATATGCCATCTTCCACAGTCAAACAGTTGCTCCTTACATGTACACAGACTGGTGTGATGGAGGTATTATGCTTTGCAAAACATTTCCATGGGTGATTCTGGGATCCCTTGTTCTAGTAGAAGGTGCCGGGAAAGTTGTAGATAATGTCAATATAAAATTGCGAATCACTTGTACCCTTATATGGCGTCTATTTTTCCAACTTAAAAAGGAATCTTCTTGAACGACAGAGTCCCATGTTAAAAGGATAGAATTGTGTTAGAAAGGTACGAAGAGCATAAATAGGAATTCCAATTAATATCCTTGCCACCTTACTCAGCGGATTTTAATCTGATAAAGCACATTTTGACCTTTCATAGGAATGAGTGACCGATTGAATATTAACGTCGCAATATTTAGCTACCAGGAGTTGCAATATTTGGTGACGGACCTTGTAATTTTGAAACATGATCAAGTGACGAGGACGACACATAAGCGGGTTTTAATAGAACGGCAGCTCAGAAATCAAATATCTGCATGTCGGAATATCTCGACTTTACGTGTTCACTGCTTAGGTAATTGATATAACCTGTCACCCCAGTCATCTACAGAGAACTTGTGGTATCCAAGTGAAGGCGAGTTGCTGTTGTTTTGTAGGCAGAACGTGGTGAAATATGGTATTGAATCCATAATGTTCCATCTCTTCGGTGCATATACGAATAACTAAAATTGACATTGACATAGTTTGGTATAAAAGTAACTCCAACTGTGTTTTTTTTACTTTGTAAACGTGTCGTAAAATGAAAAGTGGGTTTTGAATCTTCTATTAAAGCTTTAAGTGCATCCAGTCCAAAAATACCTCCAAACTCAAGTACAAAAATACATATACGGCGTTGCTATAAATAATTTGGGAAGCATCGTTTTGTGTGATATCTTTACCAGTCCATTGAGCTCTCTCATTTACAATCTTAGAACTAATAAAAATATTTCCATTGACTATCTGATTAAATTTCGTAAAATGAAAAACAATTTAATGCAAAAGCCTGTATTAAACTACAAGTAGTAAGATGCTTAAATGTATAAGTAAACACAAGTGAATTTTTTCAGTATGTAGTAACAAAGATGATGAGAGAAAATGGAAAAGAGTAATTTTTTAGCAGAATTAATTGTTTTTTTAATACATAGAATAATTTTGAAGAACAGCAACCCTTCTTTTAAAGAGAGGCGTGGTTATCCTATCTCTGCCCTACTATAAAGTTAAACAAAAATACATTTGTAGAAATTTATTCGTTGTTACTCATTCCACACATGACTAACATACACGATATTCTCATATCTTTGACAAACAATCAAAAAAATAAATAACGTGTTGATTATTACACTTCTCACCAATCCCGCATACTCAACATACGCAATAATAAAATAATTTTAGCAATTCCGAGCTGGATCAACTTAAAACTGGGGGCCCTGTAAACGAACATTTTTGTAACTATAATACACTTTAGTATCTTTGAACAGACAAAAAAGATTTTGAAACGTACTTTCTTACCTTAAAGGTCAACCAAACATTGATTTTCACCCGGATAATATCTAAGCTCACATCTCAGTTTTTACTGTGTGTGATTGTGTTTTGATTCTCTGAACGGAAATTTCCAAGGGAATAATAGACAGCAATGATTGTCATAGGGAATATTTTAAACCTCATTTTAAGGAATATGTAAACATCACAGTTTTCGATTTAGCATGTTGGCGTAAGGCAACTTGGCAAGAAATCCCAAGTCTACAAGCACCGACTCAATAAATATTTACCACACATGTGACAGTGTTTGACCAGAATAGAAATTATAATTAATTAATGAAGTTATAATTAATCTTCACCACATCGAATTTCTTTTCCGCAATCACAGTGCTCTTTTATAAAGGATTGATTGTATACATTAGAGTGAGTTACTATCGTCAAAGTATTAAGCTTAAGCAAATAATTATACAAATAAAGTAAGAGTTAAAAAATAATTTTCAAGAAAGTCTCCAATTTGTTGAAAAAAATATTATTTCTAAGTTTATACGATATGATAAGCTTCTAAAGACTAAAAATCCTTGCATTTTTGAAATAAGCTTTGCAATTTGCGTATATTTTGTGAATTATGATGGCTGTAAAAAGGTAATTTAAAATAACAATCTAAGCCTGCAAGTTTAAAATAACTTAAATTTTTTTTACCCTATAAAAAATCTTGATAATATTTCTCATACAATATTTTAATATTTTATTTTAAATAATTATGTGAAAATTGAATATTTTTAAAATTTAAAGTACAGTTAATTTATATATATATATATATATATATATATATATATATATATCTGATATCCTTCATTTTTTTTAAATAATTCATTATGATATCGTTTAATATGATATCGTTTGCTTAGTTTAATTACAATTAAACTAAGCAAACTGTCGCCACTGTTTTTTGCTTCTATGCGTTAACACTTCAGTATTAACGCGATATTTTGAGCGCAAGTTTTGACTAAGATGCATTGTGTCTTTATTTCACATTTGGTTAACACTTTTACATGTAAGTGTTTGCTTAGTTTTTCCTTACAAAGTTCTCTTTTCTTTACATTCATCTATTTTAGAGGAACCTATCTTTTCCTGATTTAATTTTATTTCATTGTCTGGTGCAAAATACATGTGTGATAGGTTTAGTCCTAACTTTTCCACATGGCTCTGTTATTTCTATTGTGCCAAAAATTTCTGCTGTACGGGGAAGGGGGATCCATAAAACATTGCTTGACCTTAATTTCACTGGTCCTAATTCAACGACGGCCTTAGAAACCATAATAGACCCCATTTTAGTCCATACACTCTTTTGGTTTCTTCCATTTTAAAAGTTTTACCTCTGTTATGCATATTTTAATCCAAATCTAGTGCAATGTTCATTTTCACCATTTATTTTCTAGTTATGTTTCTTAGAATCCGGTTTCTATCTTTTAGCTTTGTAGGTAGTACAATTTTTTCTTATTATTTTATTTCATTTTTATACCAGATATATATATAATTTAAAATTAAAAAAATAATTATTATTCAAAATATTAATTTCCAATTGGATTGAATTTTAGAAAAATCAATTTGATAAAAAGTGAACCGCTTATGTACAAAAATATAGTCATAATAATTAATATAATGATGAATATTACATTAATAAAAAAACAGGCAATTTTTAACGCAAATATTACACCTTACTATTTCTGAACAAGAAGTCCATCGGACTTTTTTGTAAATATGGATGTTCAGTAATTAGAGTAATGTATTCGATAAATAGAAGAGTAAAGTTTTGTTGAAAAATTTTATAATAAAATCATTTATACAGATTAAACAACAAAAATGCTGTAGAAAATTTCGGGATATAAATGCTACTTCAAAGTAAATGCTTCTATTTTTTACTGAAGATTTCAAAATAAAATTTAAGTTATCTTGGAAGAAATACTAATTAAAGAATAAAACTTGTGTAGATAAACATATGTCGTAAGCAATGCATATTAGCATTAGGCTTATAGAAACTTCCTAAAGCTTTAACTTAAATATATTTTTCCAATATTTTTCTTATTTCTAAAAATATATTTTCATAAAGTAATTATCTACTGACGTTATCATGAATAAGTTTTTGCATTTAAGGTAACTGGGACGTCTCCGTCAAGGAAAAATGAACTTTTTCATACCCCATGTAAATCGTTCTCACTAACTTAAATTAAAAGCAATGGCAGTAACACTTTTTCTTTGAACTATTTGTATATTTATGTATCTGTTAATGTAAAAAATTCCATTGTAAATTAAAAAAAAAAAAAAATCGGTAGGATCAATAAATAATCAATAACTATTTTTTATTATTTTCGGGGCATGTTCTTCCTTTTAGGTACACTTTGATTAAAATCCACTGCATATAACTACAAAACATTTTCAGAGTTTTTGCAAACATAACAATATATAAAATAAATAAAATGTAATTTTTTAAAAAAATTATAAAAATTTAAAAATATTTTAAATTTATTTATCAAATTTCCCTTAAATTTTATACAGAAATTGTGATATATCTAAAATTTGCATAAGTTTATTTGAAAAAAAAAGAATTCATTTACTTAGTTGAAATTTTGTGGATATTATAATATGCAAAATATCAGCACTATAGGTAAAGTAGGTTTCCAAAGAAGTCTTCCAAAACTTTAAAAACTGCATTTTAAGCAAATTGTAAATAAAGATATTTTCATCTATGATTTGTAAAATAATAATTTTTATACAATATAAAGCCATACCATATTTAACAGTATTATTTTGTTTCGTTTCTCAGTTTTTAAATTGTAAGTTTAAAATTCTAGATTATTTAGAAATCATTTTAATTACTCGTTTCCTACTTCATCAACACGTGTTACGAAAGATTCAGACCTTCTTCCATTTAAAATACTAAAATTTCATATGTATTAGAATTTTTTTATACTTCAATTTGAACATCATCATTAATGGGTAATACAGTATGCCTGAAACATATTTTTATTGCTATAAAAATAATCAAAGGAAATATCTTTGATGACTAGAAAAAAGTTAATATGATGTATATTTTAAATGTAACTCTGTTCTTAAAAATTATGACAAAAGAATCTCTGTTTTTCTACTCATAAATATGAATATTTATTTATTTTAAATTAAAAACAACAGATATAAATATTTAGAGTTATTCATAAGTATTTAAAGGTTAACAATAAGCAGTTAGGAAAAATGATATGTCTATTTTACAAGCTGTGTATTTAATTTAGAATAATTTTCAAGATCTTCTTTATACTATATCCACAGGATTTATAATTAAAGAATTACACTGAGTACCTATAAATCTGAAATTAGACATAATTAACATTTCAAAAAACACAATTTTATTTTTAAATTTTGTAGCTAATCATTTACATTTTTTGTAATTTATGCACAAAAAATAAAGAATTTTCAATCAATCTGAACACATAATACAAAATAAATGCACTCTTTGTATAGAAAAGTTAGTTTTTTACAATATATATTACATACAAAACGAATTTTGAAGAAAGTGTACCCGAATCATATTTCCATCACATTTGCTTACAATTTTAAAATTCAATTATCTAGCATTCTATTTATTGAATTCTTATAAATAATGCCACTTTGGATGCAGCAAAGTGTCATCTATTTTCTAAAAATAAAATAATAAGAAAAAATGCAAAAATTGATGCATTTTCACGTCTTAGTTAACTTAATAATGAAACCTTAAACTTATTTATAGCAGATCACACTAGCGAATTTAATGCTATTCGACAAGATTTAGATATTTACCTTCTCTTTATAATGATTACTATAACCGAAGCCATAACAATTCTTCTATGCTTCTAGATTCCCACTATATTTTAACATTTGATATTTCAATCATCTTGCCATCATTAGGAATTCCAATTAAATGCATTATTCGAGAAATAATTATACTTCACGCCTACTATACTTTCTACATTCTGAATGTCTTAATTAAAAGACAAAGGGATCTTTCTCCTTTATGGTAAATAGCAACACTTTGTTTCAGTCATCATAGTTAAATATTGATCTGTTCAATTTGACAGGACAACTGAAATTAATTGGAAACAATCATTTATCAAGACGAGTGTATGCCTTTTAAGAATTCCAATCAAGTGTGAAATTTTTAAATATTTCATTAAATACTGCAATACAAAATTAATTTCATTTCCATCTCATTAAATATATAAATTGTTCCAGAAAAATATTTTAAATCAGCTGCTCTAATATCGCAACACAATACGAACATTTACAAATGACCAAGTCTTATTTGAGTGTTAGTCGTAATATATTATTAGCTTCTACGTATCCCAGTGAATCAAAATGCCTTTGATTGTATGACCTTCTGTAAAAGATCAATCCACCTTTTTGAAAATACCATATTAGTTGCTGTTGGTACTAATCCTCAAGGGTTTGACGAAACCATATTAGTAATGTAGTGTTATACAAGGTTAGCTGTTTTTAAAAAAATTGGCGTTTTAGCTGTTGACCTTTTCAAGATAATTCATTTACACCACCATCCTATCAGTCAGCGAAAATGATGTGGATGCATTAGATGACTTAAATGAAAAGGAATTTCTCTCCGGGTCAGTCGTTAAGTGCTTTTATTCTTATCCTTCGCTGGTTGCAAGTTCCTGGAGAAGCGGTTGCTGCATACCCGCTTCCTAGAAAAGAAAGTCATTTGTGTTGTTAAACTTTTTGAGTAATAGGTAGAGAAGGTTGGTTTCCACAGCCCTTACTGTGATTTTATAAATTCCCAGTAGTGTCATTTGAAAGTCTTTCTGTTGATGTTGTGGGCTGTCTCTTGTTGAGTGGTGGGTTAGGTTGACTTTTATGCCGTTGGTATTTGAGTTATTAGTCAAGCAGAAGTTTGGTATTGGATTAGTTAAATAATTAGTCTATGCTGCTACTTAGTGTTCAATTCCTAGTTCATCACTTCTATAGAAGCAGTTAAAAACGGATAATCTATGATGACCTTTATTGCTACTTTGGACACTGTTTATATTTCAACTACCCTCCTACGCGTCTAGAGATCACTCTTTGCCAACGTTACATGACTAGTAATAATCGAGCCAATCCCTAAGCACTTTTATTCCTCTATTTTGTTGATTGCATTTTTGTGGAAAAAGAGTTGTTACACATATTTTCTTAAATTATTAATTTAAATTTAAAGCATGGAGCATATTGTTTCATAAAACTTCATAAGAATGAATTTTGGTACTTTAAAACGTTTGTTTACAGGCAAACATATACAAAATATTTGATGAGATGAAAAACTTAGCAATGGATTGCATGTATGTGTAAATAAAAATTGTGATATGAACCACTTAATTTATCAGACGATTGGGTTCATTTTATGTTCAAGTAATACTGTAAAAATTCTTTGCAAATTGTGGAATTTAAATGTATTAAATAAATATTAAAAATCCAATATTGGGGAAATTAAATATAGCTTGCAATACTATCTAAGAGTAATGAAAAAAAAAACCCATCCTTGTGAATTTTGATTATCTTAAACTGAAATTTGATAAAAAATAAATTATACTTCATAACTAAAAATAAATACTACTTGTCTATCAATGAAGAGTTTACTTAAAATTAATCTCTATTTTTTCATACTTAATTTATTACTTTCAAGATTGGATTTGGCTTTATGCTGTTATATGTCATGAAATTCAAGAAATTTATAATATAAATTAATATTTCGTGATATTTTTAGAAATAAAAGTTTTCCTTAATGTTTTGTATTAGATATTTTGAATAAAATAAAATTCTCTATAAGAATGATTGATTATATTTGCTTTGTCTGCGATCAATTACACCAGTCTTTCTGAGCTCGCAATCAGGCTGCATTAGGAAACTGACAGCAGTTTAATCAATTAAATTTTTGGCAATTTCTACTTCTGCCTTTGATATTAAAATTCAGGTAATAAGTAAAAATAGTTCTTCTTACATACGGTAAATTATGTTTTTCCTACTTATATAAAAATAAAGAAACATTTTAGCTTCAACGAAAAATAATTTTAATGTATAAATTTAATAATATATATGTGGCACTTTTAATTA
>BMAO01004502.1:0-58603 GCA_019973975.1 Trichonephila clavata
TATTATTGATATTACATATGTCGCTAGATGGAATTTTAAAAATTTCTGAAACGGCACGTTTTACTTAATGTGTTTTTGTAAACTGTTCGTTTTTTAATTTTTTTTTTTTCTGCTCGTCTCTGGAATTATTTTTACCTTTATTTCTCTTAAAAATCGCATTTGTTTATTTTTATCAATGCATTCTAATTAAAATTCGAAATACGTTAAAATAATTCTGCGACTTAAAAAGGAAGAAAAATGTTTTGCAAATGCCTTAAAAGATTAATATATGACACTGAATCAATGAATACAGTTTGGGATCTTGCTATGTTTTTAAGATGATGTTGACAGTATTTTTAAAAAAAATTTATAAGCTGAATTATTGAACATATTTTAATTATCTCTAGAATGTGAGGAAATATTATATATAAGAGAAGATATAAATCTTTAGAGAGATGAATATGCGCACATACGTGCATACTATTTTTTTTTTACATTCTCCAAATTCAAAACACAAAAGGTGGCTGCGGTAGCCAAGTGGTCTAGGCATCGGATCATAGCTAGCGTGTCACGAGTTCGATCCCAGTACCACTGAAGACCCGCCGTGTAGGGGAGCAAAGCACGTTAAATCTGTCGAGAGCTCAAACGTCCTTCTGTTGGTGTGGTGTAGTAGTTAGGAGAGGGGGTGCCAGCTTAGGTGTCGTCCGCGTCACTTGACCATGGTTCAAAATTACGCGGACCGTCACCAAAAGCCCTCGTGTAGCTGAAGAGTGCGACGTGAATATTCTCTCACTCACTCAAAACACAAAAGAAATATAATACGAAAAGTAAAAGGAGAAGAGTACTAATAAGCAAAGACTTCAAAATAAATAAATGAGAATTCAATTAATTTGAGTTTCTAAAAATATGTGAATAATATATGGGTCCCAAATTTATGGTACAAACTTTTAGGGTAGGGACAGGACATTGTAACAATCATTTATTGTATAGGAATGTATGGGCGCAAGTGGAATAAAAGTTTAGCTTACCTGTTATAAAGACAGGCAGGGTATTTGATGATACGAAGTAATTCATAATAAATTATTGCTTTCAAAATATAAATTGACAGTTTCAGCCTTTAAAGAATCACGTTAATTCCCGGTTAACATATTTATGATTCTTGGATAATCTACGCAATATGGATGAAACATTTTTCCTACTGCTCATTTTTCCTAAAAAAGACAACACGTGCACTACAGAAATTAAAATACACTATATTATTCAATTTAATTTCGGTCTGAATGTAATGTAATCTATGAGTTTTTCATCCACTTTCCGAACTACCAAAATATGTGAATTTTCGTACATGTGATATAGGAATGATTTAAACACATACAATCAACAAAAGGTAAACAGTATAAAGTTTACTTTTGTTAGTACATAATTCAGCGTCTTTTTTTTTACCATATTTGGTTAATCTGCCGAAGCCCCTTCAGGCCATCTCAACGCCCTTAATTTTCTCTGGGTCTTTTACTGCCCCCATGAAAGCCTAAGCGCCACGTTAATCCACTGTGCATTTCATTACTTATATTATTCAAGAAACATAATTAAATATGTTAACCAGGAATTAACGTGATTCTTTAAAAGCTGAAACTGTCAATTTATAGTTATTTTGAAAGCGATAGTTTAGTATGAATTACTCCATATCATCAAAAACCCTGCCTGTCTTTATAACAGGTAAGCTAAAACTAACATTCCACTCTTTTAAATGAAGAAGAAATTCAGTAGTGTGTTTCAATTCCAACAATATCCTATCTTTGACTATATATATATATATAAAATATGTAATATTACACATTTAATTACATTTGTGGCTATAGCTTTTTCTCAGATTCGCAAGTAAAAAAAAATGGAGCCTTAGAAAAACTAAATTAAAAAATATATTCTTTTAGTAATAGGATATTTTTTAAAACTTAACTCTTGTTTTCACCATGTATTATGTACACTCTAGAGTGGGAGGGGTATCGAAATATTCACTAGAAAAGGGGGTGGTATCGAAATATTTACTTGAAAAGCGGGCACCAGTTCAAAAAGGCTGGGAATCTATGGTCTAACGCAGAGGTTCCCAAACTTTTTTGTCTCATAGACCCCTTGCCATGTTTTTTGCCTTTGGGTAGACCCCTTCTTACCTAATGTTAAATTTTTGTACTTTTATCAACTTAGATAACTTTTTGACAGCAGGTATAGAGCTATTTACTTTAAAAAATTTAAAATTTTAACTTTTGTGAAACATAGTGTTTAAAATTTAAGAAACACATGTTAATTAATTTTAAATTAAAATTTAATAATTCATAAAATAACAGTTACATAAAACAACTGAGCAACAAACAAATATGCTTTTAATGGGAGGGATGAATCTGGCCCTTTAATAACAAATTTTCACATTTAACACACATCAACCTTGACAAGTTTAACCCTAAATCTCCTCGATTCCATAATTCAGGATAAATAACAGGACACCTTTTTAACGCCAAAATTACTGACATCCATTTCCAAACTTTACTGTAAGATCTTCATTAATGCCTATTCCAATCAATTCCTCCTAAAATGTGGCATTTCTTTTCTTCAATTTGACCATATGATTCATTGCTTCCTGTGGTATTACCATAATCAAAGCATTCTCAAACCTAATTTCAAAATTTGAATATAATGCATTTAAATGTTGAACGTGGGTTAAAACATCATCTTACTGGCGGATTGTCTGTGACAAAATGAGTAACTGGAAAATTCGCGACGTCGAATATTATACTCTTTTAGGTTGATTCTGGCAAGAAAAACTGAAATGTTTTAATAAAATATAACAACAAATTAACCTTATTAAATTTAGTAAATAAATCTGTTAAAAAGGTAAAACCTGGTTTCCACTTAATTACTTTTTCTTTTAAAATTAAAGTCAGGGTATAGTTTAAAGAGAGTCACTATCGTAGACTCCCATTTACACCTCATGGACCCCTAAATAATTTTTTACTGACGTGGACCCCTTGCAGGTCGTCATAGACCCCTGGGGTCTATATAGATCACTTTGGGAATCACTGGTCTAACGCATGCATTGTCAACTCGCAGGTGGTCAGTTCAGATTATCCTACTTCCCAACCATCCCAAGATCACCATCCTCCCCATTCCCCCTCACCAATAGCTTCCCGACGAAGTGGTGACCCGGGTTTGAAAAATAAATAGCAGCTCAGCCTAACGCTACTGGCTGATAATGCTTTCTTTCCATGAAGAGCTAAGGCAATCCTGATTAGTGATTTTATCGACAATCTGCCCACAACGACAACGGGAAAACGTTTCAACGACACTCAAACCAACTAAACATGTCTAAGAAATCAATTGCAGTAATTGCTGGAAAACCAACCTTCTCTAAGTATCACTCAGAAAGTTTATCAACAGCAAAAACAACTTAAGGTATCCGACTGGTTGCGACAACTTTTTCTTTTTAAAAAAGGAGATATGGGGATTTTTTTTTGTTGTTATTTTTAGATTTGTTTAGTGCATTTTAAGAAAAATGTGCTAAAATTAAGAGAGAAAAAAATTATTATTACTAAAATGGGAAAAAACAGGAAAAATTTGACTAAAAATAGCATAAACGCGGTCCATTCTGTACCAAAGGTTTATAAAGAAATTTTCTCAATTCTTTCAATCTAATATGTTGCTATATTATTCATTTTTGAAATGACTTTCAGGATAAGGTATATTTTCTTTTTTACGAAAACTAGAGCACCTTATCTCCGTTACTATATGAAAATGCCTAAAAAGACAGTGATTATATTCACATACGGGACTGTAAATTTTGTAATAAAACAGTGATTGATAAATCTGAAGGTTAAAACAATTCTACTATTATACAGAACTTACAGAAAAAATTTCAGTTAATTATGTTCAAAACTTTTTTAGCAATCACTGACCCCGTTTGATTATTTTCAAAAAATCACATTTCGAGTAAAACGCGTTTTAAAATATGACATCTTGGTTAAAGTAATGCCATCTGCTTTTACTAAAACACTTGTAGTTTTTGTTCTAGTGAACGGAAAATGATAAACTTGGAATTTTTATAAAGCTCATAAGATGACCCATAAAATAAAATCAAAAAAATTTGTCAATTTTTGGCAAAATTCACAATTTTAGGGTAGTCGGATACCTTGAGAAGAGGATATGCAGCGACCACGGCTTACGCAAGTGGAAAAGAACAAAAAGAGAAGGAATAAAAGCGCTTAATGACTGGCCCGAATAGGGTTTCTTTTTCGTTCTAGTTGTCTAAAACAGTGATCCACGACCTTTTTATCGCCACAGACCGATCAACATTTTATAATTTTACCTTGACCCACGGAGGGGAAGACATTGATTGTTTATATTTCAGATTGTTTTATTTAATCATTTTAATTTAATTGTATTTAAACAAGATTTCCATAAAAAGTTTCACATACCCGAGAGAAATAAACCACAGTAAATAAAATAGAAATCATTTTATGTGCCTTGTGCGGCCTGGTACAATTTGATCCACGGACCGGTAGTGGTCTGTCTCTAAGAGGTTGGTGACCACTGGTCAAAGGTCATACATGGAGTTGACATAGACCGGTAGGTCAATGGTTCAAATGAACACTCCTACCAAGTTACGTATACTGCCTGTTACATTAAATGTTCAAATTTGTAAGTACATGCGCACAAATTTGAACATTTGTGAAAAATTTGTGTCGGAAAAATAAACCGTGAGAATGGTAACTTTAATCTTTATCACCAGACCACTAACAAGTTCACTCTGTGATGTTAGCAATGAGTGGTGGATTTAGAAACCCAATTTACAAATTGATCGATGTATTTTTTAATATATCTATTTTCAAGGAACTTATAGGATAATATGGTCTAAAACTTAATAATCGGAGTAATAATGTTGTTGAATTTCTCTATTTTGTGTATTGCTAAATTATAATTTCGAAAAAAATTCAATACAGAGCTTCTATAATTAGATAAATGCAAATTGCTATCCCAAAAAAGTATCTTAAAATCCGGCGTATAACGCGCACCTATACTTTCAATCTGAAATTTTTAATTTTTATGTATAACGTGCAACCCTTTTTAAAGAAGAAACTTGAAATGTAATTATACAATGCTCTTATATATTGAAGCAAATTTTCGAGGTGTTATTCCAAGCTTTAGAAAAATAATAGTACATTTCTGGAAATGCAACCTTTAAGTTCATAAGGGATATGCCATTCCTTTTAAATAAACAGTATCGCGATGTATGTAAAAGTCGATTTTTTTTTTCTATGCTTATCCTTTTTATTTTTTAAGCTCTAATTTTTATACCTAGCGTAAAACGCGCAACCGTAAATTTCGATCTTATTTTTTGTGTTAAAAGTGCGAGTTATACGCCAGATTTTACGGTATTTGAATTCAAATGGAATACGGAATTCCTCTTTTGTCATAAAAGCTTATAACCATTTTTTTTTATCAATTATTCGTAATTTTTTTTTTAAAAATCAAATTTTTAAAAAAATCAAAACATAAATTATATATATATATATATATTAATTGAGTTAAAGTTATGTCCATATACTAGAACATTTCCTCTCTTTTTCAGAAGACATTTAATCAACTAAAATAAGATTAAATAGAAATGTTGCTGTGAAAAGGGAAATAAATTATCCGAGCTGATGATTTAATTCATATGATGTAGGTCAGAACCATGAGGGTGTTAAAGCGCTGCGCGTTCATCTGCGCGCCTTGTTCTTTTTTGTTGTCACCAGGTGAATGATCTATTGCTATTAAAAAGTTAAAGCTCCATTTTTCTTTCTTTTTTTTTTCATTCTCAACAATTAGCGATTCTCCGATGTTTTCATACGTTGGACCAGTCGTCCTGATTTTCAGTTGTTCGCACATGATCTATTGCAATCATTTATTGCCTTCACTTCCTATTCAACCCACCTTTCAATTCTCATCAATAATTCCTCCACCGTGCAGAAGTTGCGGTTGCCAATGGTGACCGAAAATCGCATTTTGAAAAGTAGAAAAATAACTGCTTCACTTGTATATAAAAATGGATGTGGATAGAAAATTCATAAATGAGAGTATTTTTTATTTATTTTTGGCAACGCTAATCGATTTATTTGCACGGAGCGAGATAAGCTGAAATTATGATAATGTTGAAAATACATTGAACTGATTTTTATCTCCACGACAGTACAATTTATTTTAATAGCTTTTTAGAGTAATTTTCGAATTTTTTCTTTTGTTTTTATTTTTGAGATAAAAATATGACTTTTCAACAATCTATTAGGGAATTAGTTTTTGAATGTGTATGTGGCTTGAATGAAATATGAAGGAATATACAAACACGTTGGCTTCTATCAGAATTAGAATTTCTCATTTCGAGAGTTTTGGCAAATCCATCGATTTCGTGGGGAGAGGTTGAAAGGTACATTGCCATCCAAAATAAAGAATTATATTTAAAATTTACTAAAAATATAAGAAAGGAGAGATGAGAATAATATTACGCTCATTTTTAAATTTTTACCAGGTTCATGATTTTTTTTTATAAAAATGAAATACTAAAAAATATATTGCTGTGAAAAAAAATAAGCACTGAAAAATAATTTTGTGCTCTCAAACCAAAAAACAATCACCATTTTCATTAAAAAACTACAATTATTAGAGAAAAAAAATGTTTACATTGTTAATAAAGTTAGAGACAAAAAAATTTACGAAGAAACAAAAATTTTAAAAAAAGGAAGTTGAAAAAATTGTGATTTTGAAAAGCAAGGAAGGGGTTCACTTGGTTTTGAAAATACATTAGTTTATTTGATTTTTTACTAATTGCTTAACAGAAAACTTATTTGTTTAAAATACTCAAGAAGCGAAAATATTGAACTGAATTAACGCTTAAAGCATTATTATTTAATGTGTTATTAATTATTTTTCAATTTTTTAAATTTTTATTAGAAAAAAATTAAATTAAACAAACATTGTAAGTAAAATTACCTAAAAAAATATCCTAATTATTCCCTAGATGCTTAAATATGTTGAACTAATAGTAGGACCCCTAAGAGAAAATCTAGATAGAATTCATGAAAAAAGCTCAACATTGAGAAGTAATTCCAAGTTATAGTTTTTATTGTTGTTGTGGCAACTCTGCACATGCAGATCATACCAACCCCCGTCATCTCAAAGTACTATAAGTCATCCGTCTGCCAAGGAGGTTCAAGCAGTTTGGCAGTTCATCGCCAACCTGCACGTTCACATTGTAACCATGTTTTTCCTATATTTTAACTAATATAAATAATCTTTAAAGGTTAATGATTTTAATAAAAAAATTATTTACAAAACGAAACTTGGTCATTATTGAGTCAAAATTTATTGATGGCCAAATTATAAGAGTAATATTGAGTACTAACAAGTAAATCCATAACACTTTATTATTTTATTGAATATAAATTATTTGGGATAATTTAACGAAATTTTCATTTGTTCATTATGGATTGGTTAGGTAAGTCACCTTAAAAAACCCTCACCTTATAAAAAAAAAGTTTTAATTAATAGCTTCACAAAAAAAATTACAAGCGATATCATTTCAGAATTTTCATATGCAAAGGTAGAATTTAACATAAAAAAATTAATATCTATATTCAAGAGATTATTTCCAAACATAATAAATATAAAAAATGAAAATGAAACAAAGAAAAATTTCAAAAATAAAAGTAAGTAAAGAAAGCCTTTTTGAACTTTTTGCAACATTTATTGATATCTACATTTCTATTACAATAAACTGTAAAATTCTTTGTGACTAAAATAATAATAATAAACTAAAATGAAAAGGCTAATAATTTTGTATAATAACTTTCTAAATCATAAACTTAAAAATCATCTAAAAACCTAGGTCGTAAGAACCATTTTAATGATCGTAGAGTTTTATAAGCTTCTGAAAAACTGCACCTACAGGGTATCCCGAATTAAAACATTTAGAAACTTTTGAATATTCGTAATTAATAAGTACTGCATACTTCCCAATCACTCGAGGAAATAAAATTACAAAATTATATGAAATACAAGTTCCAGGGATCCTATATTTATTTGCAAAATATGTAATTTCATTTTTAAAAAATATCTTGTGGAAATCTTGGCTAATACTGGCACCACAGTTTTAAAAATGCCACAATGCACTAATTGGGAATCATGTACTGCAAACAAAGAATAAGTAATTAATAGTATAGATGTATATACATAAAACAAAGAATAAAAATGTGTCTATGTAAATAAAAAAAACTAATATGAATAAATTAAAATTAAGCTGAATAAAAATTAATTGAAATAAATATAAATATAATAAAATTAGTCAAAATAACTATAAATAAAATTAAATAAAAAATAAATATACATTAAATTAATAACGAAATGAATATAAATAAAATAAATAACGAAATTAATATAAATCAAATAAATAAACCTTAAGAAAATAATAAGCTTATCTAATTCACTGAGCAGTAAGCAACCTAACCACTCAGTCATCAAGGCGTCACTTTTTAAAAATTGACTTTTACATGATGAACTACACATTTTAATATGTGCCATAAAATAACCTATTATCAAGATAAAACACCCCGTTATTACCGGATTAAACAGTTCTGTGGTAAAAATATAGACAACTGAAACACATATAAATCTTTTTACATAAAAAAATAATAATGTAAAAGGAAAAAAGATTTATACGTTTTAAGAATCAATGTCGCATTTTCATAATATTCTCATCGCGACCAAAATAACATTTGGTTATAAAACCATTACTTAACAGCTTTTGGACGAGCGCGCCCGACATATAAAAAGAAATTATTGCACGCAAATGGATAACGGTTTACTTTGATGATAGAGTTCGCCATTTTATCACGTTTGACCTCTTCCTAATAGAGTAGACCTTGTCACTATGTTAAATAGGCCATGTGTTTCGCATATAATACAATGAAAAACTATCGGTTTAGGGTCCCATGACAACCAGTTTCCTTAATGAAAATTCATACTTTTAGTACTTTTAATATGCTAATTGGTGC
Source organism: Trichonephila clavata (assembly GCA_019973975.1). Lineage (NCBI taxonomy): Eukaryota > Metazoa > Arthropoda > Arachnida > Araneae > Nephilidae > Trichonephila > Trichonephila clavata. The sequence continues at coordinate 9,054 of BMAO01004502.1, forward strand.
AAGTAAAATGAATATGCATGGGTTTTCAACTCCGATTCACTGAATGAATATTTAAAAAGGTCTGTGTGAATTTTTAACGTTCTAGTTCCCATATAGAACGAAGTAATTCAACTTTTCTATTTGTAAAGCACCCCACGTATGAAGTTTAAATTGTAAATAGGTAAGATTCTTGTAAATTCACAATAGTCTTCTTGTAACTCTAGCGACTAAAGATAAAAAGTTTTAATTGAATAAATAATTTTTTCTCCGAAATAACCCAGGACATGATAAAATCTCACACACAACATTTTTTTTATTCTGTGAAATTATGTTTTGTGATATGTATTCAAATCACGTTAACGAAAAAGCAGTTTCAAAAGCATGTTCTCTTATTGTAAAACTTACATTCACAAGATTAAATTAAAATAAAAATTATTAAAAAATAGTGCAGACAATTTTTGAAAAAAATATATTATTCATATAATTATGCCATTTTAGACTTACCGTAAAATACAAACTCTAATATTCGGAATGCCTGGGGTTTGGGGATTATAACGCTTTTGCTGGGATTTTTGGATTGGCCGTTACGAACACTCTGAGCTTGTTTATCTGAATCTATCCCTCAACGTTGTGGACGCGCTGCATGCGTGTATCTTGATTTTGCACTGTTTCAAACGCTACAAAAGCGTGTGTTTTGCCTTCTACAGTAATTGTTTCTTTTACTAATAGATGTACTAATAGATTGTACGATACATATTCGAATACAACATTTCACGAGAATTAGTACTTCATTTTTAGGTCTGAAATGGAATCAAAATTTTACACATATCACCTTGTTATAAAACAAACCATTCTCTAAGAAATTTCTAAGCAAAACAATCTGTATATTATGTAAATAATATTTTAATTATTTAGTACTATTAGTTTGATTAACTAATAATTTATTATATGTTACTATTTTTCATTTCTAATTTAATTACTTCATTTGAGTTAAATAACAACAACTTTACTAAACTCCCCTTTCTGTAAAAAAAAGAAAGAAAAAATGCTTTCTTCAATACACGATTTTTGCAAAAACCAATGCTGGGAGAAACTCCAAACGACGAAAACTCTATGGCGTAAGGGTTAAAATTACTGCCACCAAAAGATGGTGCAAAAGGTAAGTTAACAACAACTAAACAAGCAACCGAATTGTTTTTATTAAAATATTCAAATTTACGATCCCAGCCATCTTGACACAGTGCCAAGATCATTCACGAAGATCAAAATTCATTTTCAGTCGTTTCTTCTGTCAAATAACATATTGTTATATATTTGAGTATATTGTAACAAACTGCTACATATTGTACTTCACGTTGTTACCTATTTGTATGATATTCAAGGCTAATTCTAGGGTGTAGGCCGCCCGAGCGTGCAAAGACCTAATGCGCCGCCCCTCAAGAGAATTTTCAAATTTTGTATGACTCATATTTGTATAAGAGTAAAAAGTAAAACATTAAGACACACACACAAAAGAGTAAAACTTTATATTTTGGACAGCTGATAAATTATAATAATGACAAAATACTGTAAAAAAAATCATAAGCAAACAAAAATATTGCCTTTGAAATAAAAAAAAGATATTTTACAACTAGAAATACGAAACAGCAGTATTTACTCAGAAAATATAATGAGAAGCAAATTTGTTAATAATTTCTGGGAAATCAATTTTTTCAGAAATTCCGGATTCCATATAGATGGACAAATCTAAACGTCTTCTTGTGTCATATTATTCCTCAGATAATTTTAATAATTTTTAATTTACTGAAACTTCTTTCATCTGAAGTCACAGAAACATGTTGGGTCAAAAATATTCTTATTGCTAGAGCAAAATTTAGGGGAGGGGAATGAGACAATTTTTTACTGTAATTTTTTTTATTGCAATTGGTTATTTTTTACCTGGAAAAATTATTTTTCTGAATAAGGTTATTTCATTAAAGAGCTGTATACCCTCTATCTTTTTCCAAATAATTTCTTCCTCCAGTACCTATAACTTAAGTGGTGGTCTCTGTAACCTAGTGGTCAAGGTAACGGACTCGTGGCCGGCTTGTCATGAGTTTGAGCCAAATACCGCAGAAGACCCGCTGTGCAGAGGGGTTACACGTTACACATTAAATCTGTCGAGTCTAAAATGTTCTCCCTTTGTTGTGATGTGGAAGTTAGGAAAAGGGGAGGGTCATCCTCGTCACTTGACCATGGTTCAATATTACAAGGTCCATTGCCATAGCCCTCGTGTAGTTTGTTAGTGCAACGTTATTATTTAAAAACATTCGCTTAGAAATATTGTAAAACTCATACAGGAAACTGAATATTGAATAACACTCTGATAACGAGGTCTTTCTTATTGCGATATTGTCGGCTCTGCCCCGAATTTTGCTAGCAAACGAAGGATGTGTGTAAAGAGTAGACATTAATGTATATTGGGCTGACATTGTCTAGTGACACAATGGACATAAATGTGCACCAACATTTTATTGTTCTAAAACTATGCTATGCTACTGAGAAATCAAGACATTTTGATTTTTCAGTAACTGTTTAAAATTCAGCATACTTATTCGGCATATTGTAAGTTTTATTTTGAAAAATTCGTAAAAAAAGTTGTACTTTATCGATAGAACTATATGAGGTCTGAGGCCGCACTTTGTTTGAGCCGCTCGCATGCTGTGCACGCGCTGCACGCTTGCTAGGATCAGGTGTGTGCATGTGTGTGATGATACTATTCACATAAAGTACATACATAATGGAAGTTTAACTAGAAATTAGAATCTGCTTAAGAGGCCTTTTTGACCGCCAAGTCGGGATTGTAATATCGGTATTCCGGGATACTGAATACCGGTATTTTGAGCCATTTGTACAGTTTCGAAATACCGGTATTGATAAGTTCAAATACCGATTTTTCGGTATTTAGTAGAAATTTTTTTAATTGTTTCTAAAATGTTCAGAGATCGCCAACATAATAAAATATTATTCGTCTTTGTGTTTATATTGTAGTGTTAATTATTGCACCATGATTAAAACATGTTATACCATGAAATAATTTTACGTCCATTTCAGAAGGTGAAGATATTAAACGTCTTCATTCCGCTCATTCCGTTGTTCTTATTTTTATTTTCCCCTAATTCTGTAGTTCAAAGGCAACTTATTAAATCCATCATCGGATTCTTTCATTGCCAGAAACAACGGGATAAAAGACTATTAATCTGAATTTGAAAATATAGACATAAATTATTTATCTGACAAAAAGAACTAAATACACTACTCCTAAGTTCTCGTTGAAAGAGTAATAACATATCCAAGCTCATCTGCATTCCTTCATCCATTAGCACCCTGTTATTAAAATGTCTCCCTAACGGGTGAAATTAATTAGACTGTGAATACAAAGTTGCACAGTACAATCAAGAGAAGTTATAAAATATCAGAATCATCTGAGGCCAAAACTGTCCTATTACAGCTAAGAGCAATACTGCACTTGCACAGAATGTGTAGTGTGATATTCGAATCTGAGAAACCAAGGCTGTACTTGTGAAGAAAATGCGTAATATTTTAATGTTTTCTAAATTGGTGAGTTTGTTATTCACATTTTATCATACTTTAGGGTTCAAAATGTTTTTCAGATTCAATATATATATACTCATAAATAATAACCTATAATAATGAATAAGAATAACTTTAAAGAACAAAAAAAATCAGTTAATAATACTTCGGATTGGTTTCATTATTTATATTATGAAAAGAATGGGATGGTACGGTGTAAAAAATGTTCTAGAGTTAAGAAAAAAAGAGACTAACCAAATCAAATTTGATCAAATTTATAGTAAATTTTTTTAAAATTTTTACCCACAAACCAACCACATTCAGAAGAATTCGGTACAATTATCGAAGATGATAATGACATTAATGTCAACAGTGAAAAGGAACTGTCTCTTGAACAAAAATTAGAATTAGTGATAACTAAAAAAAAATTTGAACAAACCAAAATACAGTACAGAAATCAGTTGTATCCAAAATCATCCGACGGGAAATCAATTTATTTGAAGATGAGAAATTTAGAGGTAAATACTTGGAAAAAATATAATGCGCATTGCTAATAGTACCACCAACTAGCGTAGATGTCGAAAGAGCCTTTTCGACAGCTGATAGTTTTTGCACAAAATTATGTCCCAGGCTTAATGACAGTACAATTGATGCATTATGTTTTAAGACCACTTTTCAAGCATTTAAACTTTTAAAACATTATGAACATGTCAAAAATTTGTAAGAGTACCACAGACTGAATAGTGATATTTGCACTTTTTTGTGATTTAAATAAATAAGATGTTCCCTTTTTTTTTGTGATTCTTTATAAACTGTTAAAATTTATAAGTTACAAATTATTTCTTGTGATATTTAAAACTCTCAAAAAACTGGCAAGTAAAACAAAGAAACATCCGTATTTTCTTTCGGCAATCCTTATAAAATTATCCCGTGAAATGAATAATATAAATCACATAATAGAAGACTAAAAAACACATTATACGTAAAAAGACGAATCAAATCGCTACGCTTCTCCTCCGAGTTACAATGTATGCAGTGAAACAGGTTTTACATTGGAGGACAAACCGCGTGCTTCATAATTCCGATTGATTGTTTTAATAACATTTCATAACTGCAAATTTTATCCAAAATACAGTGAAATACGTTAAACGTAAAAACGCCTAGGACGGAATATCGGTTAACATGAAATAATACAACGGTCCCGACAAACTACTATGCATTTTCATGCAATTTTTTTCTCTTAACACGGAACGAAAATCGCTTAACACGAAAAGATTTCCCTTTTGGAATAAACAAAATACGGAAAACACCAACTTGGACTGTATTACTATATCATTGGAAGAATTTGTTGCAGCAGATGTTGGTAATGTTTGTGCAGCCCCAATTATAGCAGACAAAAATATTTTAGAGTTTTTTTTCAAAACTCAAAAATATCATTGACGCAGATTACGACGACGAAATTAATAATGTAGCTCTTGTTTCCACGTCATTCGAAATGAGAAACATCATGAAAAAAAGTATACTTAGTTATTTAGACGCGCATTCCAGTGGTGAAATGAATGACAATATGGATAACATTGAACAATTTGCTGACAATTTGAATCTAAAAAAGACAATGCAAATAAAAATATCAGATTATTTTGCTAAAACTCAATAAATTTTTTTAAAAAAATTAATAAAATTTAATTCAAAATTTTAATTAAGTTCTTGTGAATGGTTTTGTTTCATTGATTTTTTATAAAATACATGAAATTATACATATCTATGAAATTAACGTGTACTTTTATTGAATGTGTGTATTTTTTCAAAAGCATTTAACATGAACAAATATTTTGGTCACCTCAGTTTCGAATTAAACGATACTCACTGTATATATCATATATCATAGTTGATATCGTATGTATCATAGTTGAAAATTTAACTCTCTTTGGTGTTTTATTTCACCACCTTACCAAACAAGACTTGGGTTACTGGCGATAGAACTAGTATTTTGAACAATTTTGAACCATGGTCAATTAATATGGACGACACCTGAGTTGGCCTTCGTCTGCCCAAACCACGACAATGTGAGGACATTGAACCTCGACTTATATTTCACGTGCAACATCCCCTTTATGCTGTGAGATTTAAATGACATCAGGACTGGAGTCATGTTTATATTTCGGAATTCTGTGAGTTGATAACAGATCGATAGGATGCATCCTGCTTTCCATTTTTAGTCTAAGATACTTCAGCAAATCCAATCACGCAACGATTAAAAATGCTGTCAAAAATCACTCTACTGAAAGGGGTGAGGTTTTCTAAGTTTCATCCTTAAGAAAAACATAAAATGTAGCATACAAAAATATAATTTCGATAAAAAAAATAATTACTATTATGATGTTTTTCTTGTAATTAAAATGCTATCGAAATCTAACTCAATGCAAATTACTCTGTTTAAAAAAATGAATAAACCAAAGCATTGTGAAAAAAATGCGTGACGGATCTATACGGTTCCTTTCACTAACTCCTTGGGGACTCCTTTAGGGCAAGCATTCTTTAAACCAGTTTTCACCGAGGACAGGAAAACGTTTTTATGCAAATTAAGTTTAATATATATATTCTACATTCGCGAGTTTCAAGAGTTAGTGAAGTGAGAATAGCTCGGTGGTGAAGTGAATTAATGAGAAGCTAGCAATTCGGCAGTAGTACATAAACAGTGTACGACGCGTGAAGTTGGAATCTAGAAGAAGTGCTTAAGTTAACTATTAGTGTTTAAAGCCGCGTCGAATAGCTAAAAGGATTGCAAGAATTCAGGTACTGTAATCTTCATTTAAATAGAAGTTAGAGAGTCAAATCATTAACAAGCTTCTTAATCAAGCTTTGTATAAGTTATCGTAAGGATAGATTCTCATGATCGAATATATTGTCCCCACGCTATCTTGTCTCACCTTCGTGCTCTAGTTGATCAAATGTATCTTAATAAGAGTGTGATTTGTGTCTGTGTTAAATATAGGGATAAATAAACAAATAATTTGAGTTCATCATGTCGTCTGATAATTTAATTCCTCCTACACATCTAGCCGTGTTAGAGGGAAGAAGGAATAATAATTCCTTACAAAAGGTTTCAAAGAAATTAAACATCAGTAAAATACTTTTGCACAGCTACTTAAATAGTTTAAAATTCAAGGCCATAGAGTCCCCAAAATGTGTCAGCAAATAAATGTAAAATGTTAAAGGGCCCCCAAGGAATTTTGATGCACAGTCCACTCAGGACTAGATACGCCAGGGCACAGAGCCCATCACTGCCCATCAACGCCACGCGTTGAGTGCAAAAAGCAGTAATTGGTGAACTTTTCTTAGCGATGATGCATGCTTGTTGCTCCAGATCTGTGAGATTTGAAGGTGAATGAATCTGGCGTCTTAGGACATCCTATATATGCTCGATTGGTATAGAATATCATAAGTCGAAAGTGAAGTGATGACTTTTGTGTTCGAAGGAAAGTATCAACAGTTCTATTTTCAAAATTCTGCAAAAGAAAGAACCACCACTCAGAATGATTTCGAAATTGAACTAAATATGCTAGAAGAAAGTGGAAATGGTATTGCACAAGAAGAAAAGTTCCAAAGTGTTTCAATAAATGGTGCTACAAGTGACATCTTTAATCGAATTACGACGGCTTTGCCATAAGTTGCACATTAAACAGACTGTATTGTTCAATATGCATGATTGTTTTATTTTTTGATTTAAGAAAATGACTTCTAAGTCCTTCAACAGTTGTAGCAATGTTAGTGAACACCCCATCCCCCGCGACAAGGTCAAAAAATCGGTTTGAATTGTTCTTCGGCTAAAATTCTGTAAAAATCAACAATGAAAACGCCTGTCAACTATCGCAAAACATGTTTAATATGTTGTCCACTATTTTCCGCCACAAGTTGAAACCCATAGACAACAGCGCGGAGTGTCTCAGGGTTACGTTGTGAATGTGTTGTGTAATCTGGGTTTTCAAGTCAACTGAACTTGCAATCAGACCACTGAACACAGTATTAAGATAACTCTCAGCCAGAAGTCATAAGGATTGAGGTCCAGTGATCTTGAAAGGCCATACTGTTCGAAGATGACAGCTGATCATTCTATCATTTCCGAAATGTCTGTTGAGTAGTTGCATCACTAGCTTTGCAATGTACGGAGAACATTTACATCTCACAGCGACATCTATTAATACATTTTGGAATTTTTAATCTTGTGCCACGCCATTTTCCAGATCTTCAGGTATGTATATTCAGTTCAAATTTGAAGTTATTCTGACTAGTGGTTCTGTTTCCCTGCAGTTTGAAAGTGGAACTATATTTGCAATCACTTGTATTTTTACAAAAGGCCCTCATGATGAAATGCCACGAAAGGTAACGCAACTGGCTGCAGGATGCCATCCCGTATCACTGAACATATTACTGAACTGTTAAGGTTATATGCTGAACCTACAGAAGTAATATTCTCAACACTCATATCAGGAATAATTTCTTTATGCCCAGTTATACGAAATTTGATTTGGACCGCTAGCTTTGGCTGCTCTACATATGGACCCAACGGTCATCTGCTTCAACATTGAAGTGTGACTCATCAATAAACAATATAAAATGGCAGTCTTTTGGCAGTTATGACTATCGAGTACAACTCTCCCAATAATGTGGGGCTAAAGACAGACGTCTTAACGATTGATGTGAGCATAATTCCGCCACACAGCCTAGTATAGGGAAATTAGTGCGAGATATCATGCGTGTGGAATGTCAACAGCACATTTGATAGCGGAGGATGATAGGTAGTTCCAGCCCATCGCATAATTCATTTGGCTTCACAAATGTAACGATCCAACCAAAATATGCAAATTAAATGAAGCAATACGTCAACCGTGACTGAAGCTTGGAAATGAATAGCAAGACAAAATTCGAACTTTTTGTCGTAAGCTTTCCAAGCCACGTATTAATCAATCGGCGAGATGCCTTGATGATATTACTCAGAAGTCTATTTTTAAGTTTGTGAGCTAAATAAATTATTAGTTGATTTTCAGCAGTGTTTTAACTTTTTTTAATATTTAACATTAAACTTCTGATGTGGTGTCGTCTCAAATGCCACATTGGTGATCCGGAAGTGATTTGAACATGCAACCTTCTGATATGGAGTCTACTCAAGTGAATGAGTGAGTGAGTGAATATTAACGTCGCACTATTCAGCTACTCGAGGGCTTTTGGGTTAAAGTGTAGTATAGGGAAGGCCCTTGGCGATGTTAATTTTTTTGGCAAACAAAATCAATCGCCAAGCTACTTACTTAGTGATAATGTCCAAAAGTCAGAATGAATTCATTATCTCACCATAATTATATAAAAGTCACCAAATCCAAATGGCCAAATCGAAAGCCCCCCCCCCTATACTACACTTGAGCAAGGCTCTTGGCGACGGACTTCGCTTTTTTTAAACCACGGTCAAGTGACGTAGACGATACTTGAGCTGGAATCTCTTAGCCTAACTTCCACACTACACTAACAGGAGAACGTTTGGGGTTCGACAGATTTAATGTGCATCACCCCTACACAGCGGGTCTTCAGAGGTAGTAGGCTTGATCTCATGACACGCCGGCCATGAGTACGTTACCTTGAACACTAGGCTACCCCGGCGACTGTAATCAACTCAAATTCCACATATATGTGCATCTTGTTCGTTCGGATATTTTATTTTGCCAATGAGTTCTTTGCAGCAAATATTGCTATAATCATTGTTAAACGGCTGTGTCTATTCAGTACAGGTGGCAACTGAATGTTTCGTATGAGAGCCAATTTCATGTCCCCCGACCATGCAACAGCGTTCGAAATTGTCTGATCGGCTGTAAATCCTTAATAACGTCATAACAGCATTATTGTTAGTGTTTCAAAGGTATTAAAATGCCGAAAGCAAGAAAAAATAAATCTGTCCGCAATTGTTACCTGTTTTATTCAACGACAGGAAGATTAATCATTAAGATTTAATCATTGGCATACTAACGAGTAGGCGATTCGATTATTTCTTGATTGTTTAGTGTGTTTTTTATAGAATTTATTATTAATTTTGACCCATTGATAGATAATGTGAGTGTTTGTTAAGGTCGCACTGTAAGGCAACACGTGGACTATTTGAAATGGACCTCTTAATTTTGAACCTCGTTCAAGTGAAGAGGATGAATATGACACCTGAGTTGGCACCCCCTTTCTAAGCTACCACACAACGCAAACGGAAAGATTTTGATCCACGACAGATTTAACGTTCAGCCCCTCTATACGGTGGTTCTTCACTGGCATCAAGACTCGTACCTGCAATTCGACAACACTGGCCACGAGTCCGTGAGCATAACCACAAGCCTATCGAGGCACCATTTCATGGATTTTTAATTGTCTTGTTTTTTTTTAATTTGCTTAGCTTCAACTTTTTTACCCCCCCCCCCTATTTATATCCAATGTTTTCATAATTAAAAAACGCGTACTAGTAACAAAAATAAATGAGTTTGTGATGAATCTATACGGTTCATTTCAACTAACTCCTTGAGGATTACTTTAGGGAAAGAATTCTTTCAACCAACTTTCACCGAAGACAAGAAAACGTGATTATGCAAATTAGGTTTAATATATAAATTTGGTATTCGCGAGTATCGAGAGTTAGTGAAGTGAGAATCTAAGATTGTTAAAGTGATAATTGAAGTTTACTGAAGTGAGGATAGCTCGGAGGTGAAGTGAATCAATGAGAAGCCAGCTATCTGGCCGTAGAACGTAAACAGTGTAGGACGTGTGAAATTGGAATCACTGAGAAAAGAACAAGCCAACTATTAGTGTTCAAATCTTCATCTAAAGGATAAAAAAATTACAAGAGTTCGGGTACTGTGCTCATTATTTAAATAGAAGTTAGAGAGTTAAATTGTTAGGGCGCGTCCGAGGTAAAAACGAGCTTGTATAAGTTATCGTAGGAATATAATTGAATGTCCGTAAATATTATCCCCATGCTATCTGGTCTCACATCAGTCTTCTAAATATTGATCATATTTGTCTTAATTTAATTATTGTTATGTCTGTGTTGAATATTGTGACAAATAAACTATTTTAGTGAATAATGTCGTCTGATCAATTAGTTCCTTCTACACAGCTAGCCGGGTTAGAGGGAAGTAGAAATAATACTTCATTACAAGTTTAAAAAAGAAATAAATCATAAGAAAGAGGTATAAAATAAAATTAGTATAAAATTTTATTACTGTGTTGAAATCAAAGGTCAAGAACCCTCGATCAAAGAACTTTTCACATTTAAGAAGAATAGACAGGAAAGGTTTGATATTGAAAATGGCAAAAAAAAAAGTACATTCTTAAAAAGTTTGTTTCTTACATGCCAAATACTCTCCTTTGAATTTCCAAACCATACATTTTTGTGGTTTATAAAAATACACTGAGGGCACACGAGACATGGATGAGAAGATTCCACAAATAGTATAAAAATTCTATAAATAGTATGGATTCTATATATAGCACGTTTTCTATAAATAACGGGTTCAATGAAACGAACGATAAAAGTAATTGCGATTAATAGTCAAGATTCTGTAAAACAATATGCGCTTTAGGGTGGATCGCGGTTGGTTATGTGGTGGGAAAAAATTATTAATTGGGGCCTACCTATGCGGAAAAGATGTTCCAAGATAAGGAGATTAGAAGAAAAAATAATTTTTAAATTCAATATTGCCACAAAGGGGCAGATTTTTTTTTAAAAAAAGAAAAACAATTTGGGTTAGATGGTTTTAAGGGTACCAGGACATGCTCGAAAGAGTAAAACGCCAAAATTAAAACTCTTTGTTTGTGGGATATATATCTTTAAAAGTTTCCAACAGAGTTTAGATTTTTTTTGTGATCTTAATAAAGATATTTTAATCATTCTGTAGAAATGCAAAAAGGATTTTTTAGTTCAAAAACTTTTTTCCGTTTAATTTAAATTGGACATAATTTTTGAGATCTCATAATACATACTAATGTTTAGGTACCATTTTTTAAAAAAGTATCTCTTACATATATGCAAAATATTTTCTGCACATATATAAAACAAAACACAAAATGTAGTAAACCTTTTTTTTTTTTTTTTGTAAAATATTAAGATATAGTTTCTTTATAAAAAAATTATAAAACTTTGAAATTTTGAAAATTTAATTCCCCCCCCCCCCCCCTTTATCATACATAAAATTATATTTTTAAAAGTTATGTACTACTTAGTCTAAAAAAAAAGTTTACTATATGCACAGGATATAGTAAATACTACTTTACAAGTATAAACAATTACCTAAAAGCAAAATAACATGTTTTGGAAAAAAAGTGAAAAAACTAAAAGTACATATCATACAATGTGTGTGTGTGGACTAGTCTCTGCATATTTTATATAACTCACAGTGATACTTTAAACATTCTCTACAATTACAAGAATAATTTTAAATTAATTTTTTTCCTTTGTTACAGCTGAACATGTGTGAATATAATTTTATCAAACATATTTTCGCTTAGGTACCAATTTTTATAAAAATATTTCTTAAATGCACAAAATATTTTACGTACATATAGAAAACAAAATATACTCAAATAGTTTTTTTATGAAACTGAATAATTTCTCTGAAAAAACCATAAAACTCTAAAAAAAAAAGGTTTAAAAAAAAACACGATTTTTTTTTTTCCTTTTCTTTTATGTAAAATTATTTTTTCAAAAAAAAAATTAGATATTAAAAAGATGAAAGAATATTATTGCTCCTTTCAAGTAAAAATAAATTAATGGTTTACATACATTAAACACAAGATGAATTATCTTTTAAAATGAGTCAAAAGAGGTGAGGTCATTTGTTTAAATATTTCATATTTTACGTTATTTTATCAACGAACATATAAATGTAATACATTTTTAGATTCAGAAAATATGCACTACTTCCAATACTAAAATTGGAAAATCGATTTTTTGAATGTGTATGATGTATTGATTCCCAACCCAAAATAAAATTATTTTTGTACAATATAATAGCCAGAAACTATGATTTTTGAAGAGAACCGAGTAGTGAATAGTACAATGTACATTTCAACATTTCATAATCCCAGCTCTCTCTCCCCACACCATCGAATAAAGATCCGATCTAAGCTTTTTTCCGTCTTCCGCTTTACCGAGCACTGCAATTTCGATAGTAGGTTATTTTTAAAAAATTAATATTAAAAAAATTGCTAGACGTACCTGATGCTTTTTGTTTGAAACTATTTAGTAGGTGCCTTTTCATCACAATGAATGCAAAAAAAAAAAAATACTAAATTGCCTGTTTTTCTTTTTTAAAAATTACTCTTACTTTTTACCATACAAAAAAATCTCAAAACATAGACCTCATTTCCCTTGTGGCAGAACTTAACACAAAAAACAAGTTTTTATTTTATTTTACCCTCCATCTATATACCAGAGAACATCTTTTCCGAATGGATAGGTTTTGAAATTCTGAAGGAAAAAAAAATATTTCGATCCGTTCTAATGCGTATTATAGCGAACACTAGTATTATCCTTTATGTTTCAACACTCATGGATAAAAAGATGTGCATTTATGCGGTTCAACACCCTTCATATTTTTTATTAAAATATAACTTCAATGCTTGTGTAATCACCATACTTCATATTCTCAGAAAAAGATAAAGCCAGAAAAAAAATCCTGCAAAATCAATTGTCTTTAATTTCTTAAGTGGTCAGTTTTTTTGCCAAAAATATTCCCAAAAAAAAGGCGCATTTTTTCATCGCTTATAAACTAAGCATATCAGAAATGAATGACCCGATTACAAAACTTAATAATTCCCAGATGAATAAAGAGAAAAGAATAATTAAGATGCCATTGTAAAGATAGAATAAGGAATTTTTTTCGTACGTAGCGTTTTTTGACGTAAATTAAATACGAGTTTTTGAAAAAATGATCGTTACGCATAGCTTCATCCCTTTAAAGGCAGTAATTTAGACGTAACTCGTCACTATAGTTCAATGCTTGCACGGATTCCAATTTGAACGGCTTAAAATGCAATTTTTTTCTCCACGCAGTCTATATGGTAGACTGAGGCAACACAAGTTCACGACTAGCACAAACCATCGATTTTTTTGGACTGTGTATAAAAATCTCTCACTTTCTTTCAACATTCTCTAGCGTACAATTTGCTCACCCTGGACGTTAACATAGGCATCCCATTTCCTTTAACTGTTTATACCATTTCCTTATACTCTTAAATGTCGGTTCATTTCTATGGTACTTTTTCCGAAATCCACACCGTGATTAGTGACAGACTTTTCGCAAACGAGAGCACATAAAACGCCTTCTCTTGCTGCGACTCCATTTCCACTTCAGTTCACAATTTCAAAAACATCTTGATTACAACATTGCTGTCCCTTATTTGGCGAAAACAATGTTACAAACTCAAAATTTCATATTGTATCTTTACACAATGACATATTAATTATCATGTTCTGTTTATTTATCTGGGAATTATTAAATTTTGTAATCGGAGCATTCATTCCTGATTGCATTATTAACAGAATGGAAGAATATTATTTTAATTTCAAATTTTAAAGTTTTCACATTATTTTTTTGTATTATATTTGTGTGAGGTACACAAAAACCTCTAAATGTAATCTCTGCATGCTAAGAAGAATGTTTTTTTTTCTAATGAGGCTGCATATTGGTATTTTTTACCTTTGCAGACCTAGTTCATTCCCCAGGAGCTGGTATCACTTTTTAGTGCGGCACCGTATAGGCGACGCCAATTACCGCAAGTCATTTTGACGCCCAGTTTCCTCCCCAGATGGATGCACCTGAGCTCTGCCGATGCGAAACTGAACTTAGGAGTTTAATTTTGCCGAGAGCACTCAAGCCAAATGGGCACTTCAAGGGATTTTTTACATGCCGCATAATCACACGACATAGCCGCTGTCGATTTTCTGTATCATGAAAATCCACCGACTTGGGCCGGGGTCGAACCCACAACCTTGGGTGCAGAAGGCCAGTGAGAAACCAACTACGCCACCCAGTCGACTAAGAAGAATGTTTCATATATCTTAAAAGAATTTTTCTCACGCAAAAAAATTTCATATTCGTACCTCTTTCAGTGACTGAGGGTTTTGAGTGTGTATGCAATATATATATATATATATATATATGCGCACACAATTTAAAGAATGTTGTAATACTAAGTCTTATATTGGAATGAGAACAGAAGTAATATCGGCTTTTTTTAATCTTTCCACTTTCATTTCTTCTCAACAAACAAACTGCACATTGCCATGTCATTCTCTGTTCTTTATCGAATATTTTCAAGGATCTAAATTCCTACCTTCAATGAAAGATCCCCGCCCCCAAAAAAATCCCGGATGAGACGTATTTCAGTACCATGGACAAACAGCACCACTTAAAAACATTAGCGCTAATAATCTCACTCTAAGAATGAAAAATATGTGTAAATCAAAGATAGAAAACTGGTTGTGGCCAACTTTCGGTGGTCCGTACGGTGTACGGGCAAACCCATTAAGGTGTTCAAGTAAATGTTTTCATTTCCATTCTTCCACTTTTATTCATGTAATACTCACTTTCCCATTCGTAGAAAAAAAAAGTCAGAACTTTCTTCTTGAATTGCTTTTTTATGCGTGAATAAATTAGCTATTCTGTTCGTTTATTTATTTATTTTTTATGAAATATTGCCATGTTTTAAAAACAAAACTTATGTTTCAAAAGGGGAATAAATATTGATCTAAAACTCAACTTCATTACCTAAAAAAGGAAACAAAACCGGTAGTTATTTGTCAGGTCGGTGAATACATTGATCCTCAAAGCAATTTCGGTTGCCATTCTACTGTTTATAAAAACATGCAGAATGAAAAAAGAATTTTTTTTTGAGAAAATAATGACAAGGTGATATTTAAAAGTTCTATTTCTACACAAGTTTTGTATGAAAAGTATATCGGAACAACGAACACTATATTGACAACGAAACGCTGTTGTTAAAACAAAATAATACGTCGAAAATGACGGAATAGAAGCAACTTTAGACAGCGGCATCATTAATTTTTCTTTATGATTTGTGCAGTTTGATGCATTATATAGAATAGACTTTTGAATTTCGTGCTGTGTCACTTTGTGACAGTTCCATTAACTTGATCTCCTTTTAGGGGTATGAATACGAATTAACTTTTTGTTGTAGAAATAATGTTTTGTCTCAAAAATGTTAATTTTGTCTAGAAGGCTGAAAATATAAACAATTTTCAAATAGATATAATTCCTTTGAAATTAAAATTAAATACTTGGAATCTCTTACACGTTATTTATAAAGGAATAAAACTTCAAAAAAGTGTAAAATGTTTAAAATGTAATCATGATTTTCAAAATTATAAGCATATGAAAATAAGAAACATTTTAGTAAGAAATATTAATTAATTTTCACATTGCGCATGCTATTTTCTAAAGTTGTAGCTCTAATTACTAGCAATAAGTTGGTTTATAAAGTTAAATGTATCCTTATTATATTGTAAGTATTTTTATATTAATAGAATAAATTATGCTCTTTAAAAAATTAAAAAATACATTTTTAAATTTTTTTCAAATTTCAATATTTTTCAAATATTTTTAAATAAAAATATATTTTATATAAAAATTAGGTAGAGTTATATAAAATAACATGACACATTTTAAAATTCTACAAATTTTTACACATCAAAAGCTACTATTTTAGAAAATAGCACGCACAACGTAAAAATTACTTGATATTTATCACAGAAATGCTTCTTGTTTTCATATACTTATAATTTTTTAAATAACGATTATATTTTAAAATTTTGTACTTTGTTAAAACCTCATTCCCTAATAAATAAAATGTAAAAAATCGAATTAATTTTAATTTCAAAAAATTATATCTATTTGAAAATTGTTCTTATTTTCAGCCCCTCGAGACAAAATTAACACTCCTGAGACCCAGGGTTTCCTGAAGTTACGGAAAGAAGAAAACACACGTTATAGACAAGGATTATTATAGAGAGATTTAAATAAAGAATACTTCTATATATAAAGTTTAAGATAAATAATAGGTTATTTATTTTGAAAGGATTCTCATTTTAATCGTTTCGCGTAAACTTTAAGTGTGGAACTTTCACTAGATAAATTTCCAAAGGAAAACTAATAATATATAACTAGGCCTTTTCGAATAACCATAACAGAATTTTCAATTTCGAAACATACATAGAACAAAAAAGGTTTCACAAAATTTGCTCTAAAAATAAACTCTGCAATAATTCTATTAAAACAGAAATATTTATAATCCTAAGAACACAAAACAAGGACTTTTTTAGATGTTAAATGCATTCATTTGCAAGACAATAATAGAAGAATCATTCACAATTTATATTGGAAAGATTGTATTTAAATATAATGTATGGGAGAAATTAGGTCTTCATATACAGTAAAAAACGTGTAACGCGAAAACGTTTAAGGTGAAATATCGGTTAACGTGAAATAATACAGCGGTCCCAACGAACTACCATGTATTTTCATGCTTTATTTTCTCCTAACACGAAAGGAAAATCGCTTAACACAATAAGATTTTCCTTCTGAGGTCGAACAAAATACGGAAAACACCAGCCGCGCAAGCGAGATTTAAGAGGGGTGTGACATGAAAGAGAGGTGGTTTCACATGTTTCGTAGAAAGGAGGCTAACGGCTTTGAAATATCCTCGGAATAGCCTGTGGCACGAGCCAAATTTTTTTTATCTTTCACCCTCCACCCTTACAAACGCCACAAATAAAGAAACATATTATCTCTCATCATTTGACTCCAGAATTGGGTGACAAGTACATTACAGTGTAGGTAAAAATCAGTGAGTTTGATTCGGGGTTCTTTTTCCTTCTCTATTTTATTAAACAATTTTAACGAACATAATAGCTAAGAGCTCAAGGGAAAGCAAACTGCTATTTCGCTTAAAATGAAGAAAGATCTTAAGGCCTTTGATCAAAAACAGAAGCTGAAAATAGAAATCTGTAAAGAGTTTGGTATTGCTAAATTTTACATAAAATTTCATTAAATTCGCGTGAATGTTTTTGTCTCAATGATTTTTATTAAAACCATGCATATATACATATTTATGTAATTAAAATATATATTAATAAACTTAATTTTGTTGAATATATGCTTTTTCTTTTTGAAATATCCTTTAACACGAAAAATTATTTCAGTCTCTTCATTTTCGTGTTAAACGATTTTCATTGTATGCTATTAGAATAAAATAAGTAAGGATACACATTTAATAGTTAATTTCTACGCGATGATAGTATTAACAGATCCTGTTAATATACGCCAAAATTTGTTGTTGTTTTTATGTATTCAAGAAAAGAAGGATTAAATGGTTTGAGTCTATACAACTTCTAAAGCAATATTGTGTTGAGTCCAAGTCTGAATTAATGTTGTTTTTTTATGCTGAAAGAAATACTTTTAAAAAAAATTATGAATTAAATAGCAATGCACAAATTCTATTTAAATTGAAGTTGAAAAAATATCTCTCATAATTTGGTTTAAGGATGAGAATTCTTTGGTCTATAATGTGTTCTAATATTATGTAATTGTTGAAGATATATATACCATCGTATAAACTAATTTAATATTACGCTAGTGCTACTCAACAAGTAACTGAAGATTAATATTGCAATTTCAAGCAACAGTTAAGTAACCAAGTCATTATTGAGAAAAGTATGCCCTTTTCCAACTTTTCCATTAGACTACTAAAAGATTTTGAAGTCTCACATACATTAATGTGATACGGTTCTCATTATATCGTACAATCTTCCATGGAAATAAGATTTGAATAATCCACTTTGTGATTATGTTGACATTTAATTATTATTATGCAAAGTTTTAATAATAGTTAAATAAATTTAAAAATACAAAGAAATTATTAAGCATTTATACATTTATATAATTATTTGTAATGTAATTCTATGAGTTTTATAGTAATATATAAAATTAAAATAATACTTTAAGTGATTGTTACAACAAAGAAAATTCTTCTTCAATTCATTTATAACTTTTTTAAAAAGAAACCTTCAAAATGCCCCATTCGAAAAATACATGTTCCAAATTTACATCCTATCACAAAGCCCTTCCTCCAAACTTATTCATTTTCTTGTTGTTATTATAATTATTATTGTTGTTATTGATACTTTTTGCTAAGAGACACTCACTCTCCCGTAAGGTTTTGGAGTATTTTACATAATCCTCGTTAACATTTTATTCAATTTGATACAAATATTTAGTTCTTAACCCTTTCCCGGCTTTTTTCAAGCTGGGCTGGAACAGACGAAACGTACCATCCTAGCTCATCCCGAGTATTGCTCGGGAACTGTGAAAATTTACACTGTGCAATCGGTCTTTCCCGAATTATTTCACATGTGCTTTTTATGGTTTCGAATAATTCAAAAGTAGCACTCGGTGGAATTTTCTGTAAAATGAGAACGCCCTTCTGCTGAGCATCCCCCTTAACGCTTGTCTGAAAGACATTTTGTTAACTACATTCCACCAAAAGAGAAGAAAATTAATCCAATACGACAGTGTGCTATTTGCTGCTCAAACAGGAACAGTAAAGGGAAGACGGTCAGAAGAGAAACAAGATTCTATTGTCCACATTGCGATGTTGGGTTATGTGTTTTCAAATTTATCATACACCATCAAGTTTGATTAATAATTTCATAATCATTTATGTAAATGCAAAAGATATGAATAAAATTTGTAATTCAAGATAAAAGCTAGATTTTCTAAGCTTTACATTTACAGTTAGTGAGCACTGACTCCAAAGTTTACTAATTTCTGCCATTCAAAAAGCTAACTTTACAGTTAAATTACTCATTCATTTAAATAGATTTTTGTACATTAATTTTTAGGAAATTTTGTATGCGAATGATGCTATTATGTTTAAAAAGATATATGTTTGAAAAAAAATTGACATTTTTTGATCCATTAATCCAGAAATAAAATGAGCGCGGAAGAGGTTAAATTACTTTTAACACTGGCAATGTTATATATATATATAAGTAATTCTTTCAATAGCCTGATAGAGATCTGAAATATTTAGTCACCGAACTTCTTCGAACACCATATTTGACAGGAATTTCTTAAATTAGCAAATATGAGCAAATTCTTTTATCAAATTATTAAGAAAAATCTGATTCATTATTTAAACTAAAATATTACAGTTATTAATATTGATTTAATGCTATATTAATTTTGGATAGGGTGGAGCACGCAGACTTTTGGCACGTCGATAAATTAGAAAATGTAACAAACTATTCTACATTTAAAATATTTATTTCATAAGAATTATGCTGCCTACAAAATTTATCTTTTTTCTCTCTCTTTCTCTTTCTATGCTATCTCGCACAGAGAGAAAAAGGGTTTCGCAAATCAAGCGTCAAAACTCAATAAAAAGGATTTCTAGCAACTTATTAAGTTCTTAGATAATTCTGAAAATTTTAAATCGGATGATTACAAACATATACAGGGAAATACATTCAACGCGAAAACGCTAAAGACGAAATATCGCTTAACACGAAATAAAAATCGCTTAACACGAAAAGATTTTACTGCTGGGAATGAATAAAATACGGAAAACACCAAAGATTTAATGAAATGTTTGAGAAATTTTCTGTATTATTGCGCTGTCCTTCTGCATCATCAGAAGAATTCGTTGCAGTAGATGATGATAATGTGCGCGCAGGCCCAATTGTACAAAACAAAGACATCTTGGAGTTTGTTCAAAGCTCAAAAAATATTGATACAGATTCCAACGACGGAAATTAAATGAATAATGCAGCTCCTGTTCCCACGTCATCCGAATTCAAGAATATCGTAAAAACTAGGCGCAATTATTGAGAGGCACATTCCAATGGTTAAATGAATAAAAAAATGGAAGAAATTGAACAATTTGTCGACAATTCGATGCTCAAAAAGACACTACAAAGAAAATTATCAGATTATTTTCCAAAATCCCTCTGATAAATGTTTTGTTTTTCAGAAAACTTCAAAATTTAGTATTAAATTTCATTAAGATTTTGTAAATGTTTTTGTTTCATTGATATTTATTAAATGCATGCATATATGCATATCTATTTTTAAAATGTACTCTAATAAACGTGAATTTGTTGAATATACTTTTTTTGCAATATCCCTTAACAAGAAATTCTTTTAACGCAAAATAATACTTCAGTCCCTCAATTTCATAAAAAGGATTTTCACTGCATATTTAAATGAAAATAAAAAAAGTTCACTAATGTAAAAGCATTATCTTTATGGCCAATTTTTATTAATACATTTGTAGATTCCATGCGATTTATCGATATCTATCAATATTCGATTCCCTTTTACTAATCGATTGAATATAATCAGAATGAGTCTCTTTGTAATCAAGAACTTATTACATTCTGTTGTGCGGAAAGTAATTTCATTTTTTCTCGACAGGTGTCGTAATTGCATTTTCACTTACATTTTAGACGCATTGCCATTATATATTTTGACAGCTGATACATCAAGGCTAAACTTGATTGTGAAAAAGTTCCGATTGATTCTACGTAGTAGTTTTGGGTTGGTGCCATATCAAATATATGAAAAGCAACATTTTCAGCATAACGCGAAAACCTTTAAAACGAAGTATCGGTTAACTCGAAATAATACAACGGTCATGACAAATTACGATGCATTTTCATGCATTCCTTCCCTCTCTTAACTCGAAATGATAATCGCTTAACACATAAAGATTTCCTTCAAGGGAATGAAGAAAATACGGAAAACACCAGCCGCACAAGCGAGATTTAAGAGGGGAGTGAAATGGAAGAGAAGCGGTTTCACCTGTTCCGTAGAAATGAGGCTAACTGCTTTAAAATGCCCTTGGAAAAGCCTGTGACACGGGCCAATTTTGTTTGCATAAGCTTCTTTCACCTTCCACCCCAACTAACGCCACACAAAAATATCTCATCTCTCATCAGTTGGCTTGGGAATTCAGTGGCGAGTACATCACGGTGCGAGTAAAAATCAATGAGTTTGCTGGTCGGTCTTCTTTTCTCCCCTATTTTAGAAGATTTTTTTACGAGCACAGGAAAAGAGCTCAGATGGCTCAAACTGCTATTTCGCTTAAAATGAAGTAGTTTCTTAAGACATGATCAAAAACAGAAGATGGAAACGGAAATCTGTAAAGATATTGGTATCGCTAAATTTTGCATTAAATTTCATTCTCTTGTGATGTTTTTGTTCAATTGATTTTTATTTAATAAATGCATATATACACATCTATGTAAATAAAATATACTTTGATAAAAAAATTTGTTGAATATATGGGGGTTTTTTGCAATATATATTTAGTCTCCCCAGTTTCGTGTAAAACGATTTTCAATGTATTTTAATTTTTTACTATCGAAAAGGTAAAAACGCGGTTTAAGCAAGAAAAAAAAAATTATCCGATGTGTATGTAGAAGATGTATTAACAGAACACAAGAGTTAAAACTAGTTTGCAAAGTTTCGCACGCGATCCGGCAGTTTTGATGTTGAAGATGCACTACGTTTTTGAAGGCAAGCTAATGAAGATACAATTAAGGCATTCATCGAATCAAACCAGCGAATAACAAAGTGTGAGATTGCTGAGCGATTGAATTTTCGAATTCGGCCATTCATGATCATTAGAAACGCCTATGTTTAATTTCAAAGCTCGAAGTATAGATTCCTATTGTTGTTACAGAAAAAAATTCCTGCCGTCGCGTTGACTTCTGTGATTCGATTCTCAAACGTCAAGAAAATTATCCTTTTAAGGAGCACAACATAATAGGGACGTAAAAGGAGTTGTCTACTTCAATTTCTCAAAGCACTTCTGCAATTTCAAAGGAATCGTTTATATATATATAGCTTCTACTTGGCAAGACAACGATCAATTCTGAAGTATACTGTCATCAGCTGGACAAATTGAATGATCCATTTAAACAAAAAAGGACATAATTAATCAACAGAAAAATTGTAGTGTTACACCAAGATAAGGAGAGACCTCATACAAGTATGCTAATTCGGCAAAAGCTTTTAAAGTTTAGATGCGATATACTGTCACACCCAACATACTCTCCACATCTGGCACCTTTTTATTATGATTTGTTCAGGTCTCTACGAAATCTTTTAAAAGGTAAAGCCTTTTTTTTTCAAATGAGGAAGTCAAAAATTACCTGGATCAGTTTTTTGCCAGCAAAGAACAAAAATTTTATGCGGTTGGAATCATGCTGCTGCCAAAATGATGACAAAAGGTATAGGACTAAAGTGAACAAAAGGGTGATAAAATATTTATTATAAACGTACTAAATTTTATGAATTCTCTTGTCAGGTTTGTAACTTGTGTCATGATTTTATTATTAAGTCCCTAATGTGTATCTTAGCGAATCTGTAACTTATTTCATTAATTCGTACAAGTGTGTAAAATAGACTTCATTTCATTTCAAAAATAAGAATAATTAGAAGTCTTAAAAAGTTTAACTGTCAGGGAACTGTAAAGTGTTGTATAATAAAAATGTACAGCTGTTGGTTTTTTTGGGGGGAAATTTGAATTCTCAGAAGTTAAAACTGAACAAAACAAAAATATTTGTAAAAATTCCTTTGAAGTTCGCAAAAGTGAAAATAAATAATAATAACCCGGTAAAGTGATGTGATTTTAAAAAGTTGTTCCACAGAATGTATTAATATGTATACAAAATACAAAAAGGAGAAATTTTCAAATATAAACTTAATAAAGGCATGATGTGTAAGGCTTTGTTTTAATTGCATATATCATACATTATGAAAATATTGCATTATATAAAAAGCTATTATCTATCGTATAAGATGTCTTTCTTATAGAAGATATTTAATTTAATTTTAATATAATTATGAAACGAGACTTTCACCTTAATAACTTGCCTTTTATTTCAGGGGAGATTCTAAACGGTATTTTAAGGTGCTATGAATTATTCTTCGTTACTAGAAATTACTACCAGAGTCGAAAAGTTCTCGGAAGGCCCCTACATTCACGCAGGTATTCATTGGAGAGGAAATATCTGTTTCGGGAGCGGGCAGCATTAATAAGGAAAACACACAGTCACCTGGAACTGATTTCCTGTACTGTTGGCATTAGCTGCAGATCATTTCTGACAAAGCGAATTTTTCATTAGTCGGATTTTGCAATATTGTTTTGCAGCTGCGTGGAAACATCAAATTCTGTGTTTTGAGCAGAAAACAACTCAGGATGCTGAAGAAAGCATACGGAAACCATTCCAGCATCAGAGGATTTTTACCTCTTTCCATGGCTGAAAATGAAATTGAAGGGGTGTTAACTTTCTTAGAGGGCTGAAAATATAAACAATATTCAAATATATATAACTCTTTGAGAAATTAAAATTAAATAATTCGACTCTTTTATACATTATTTATAAAGGAATGGGGCTTCAGAAAAGTGTAAAATGTTTGAAATATAATTATAATTTGTAAAATTATAAGCATATGAAAATAAAAAAAAATTTTAAGAAATATTAATTAAGTTTTACGTTGCGGAAGCTATTTTCTAAAGTAGAAGCTTTAATTACTAGCCATAAGTTGATTTATAAAGTAAAATGTATCCTTAAATTACATCGTAGTATTTTTGAATAAATAGAATAATAAATAAAAAAATTTAAAATAAAAAAATTATATTTTCAAATTTTTTTTAAAAAATTTCAATATTTTTCAAATATTTTTAAATACAAAATATATTACTCTAAAATGACTAGGGTTTAAAGAGTATGTATGATACATTTTATAATTCTATAAAGTTTTCTACTACAAAAGCTACTATTTTAGAAAATAGCGTGCGCAACGCAAAAATTACTTAATATTTATTACAAAATTATTTCTTATGTGCAGATGCTTTTATAATTTTTAAAAAATTATGATTATATTTCAAACATTTGTACTTTTTTGAAACCATAATCATTTGTAAATAATGTGCAAAAGATTCGAATTATTTAAATTAAATTTAAAAGAAGTATACCCTGTTTGAAAATTGTTTATATTTTCCCCCTTCGAGACTAAATTAATACCCCTGAGACCCTTGAAGGGACATTATTTTGTAGATTCGGATAAGATGATCCAAAATGCGACTTAATAACTGGACCGCTCAAAAAAGTGACTTTAGGAGTGTTTTGAACAGTTATACCAGAGGTGGGCAGACTTTTCCAGGGTACGGGCTACTTCTAATGTTTTTAAGAAGTTACGGTCCATCCAGTAGCGCAGATATATCCATTCCGAGTAAATATGCATGTTTTCTTTTCTGACGCTTGTTTTCGACATTGTAATCCTCTTTTGAAGTATTACAGATTACTATTAAACGGTGGAGCGTGAACGTATTCAATACAACGTGCATAGAATATACGTGAACCAATGAATCCTGAAATAAATGTATGTACTTAATTTTCTCGTTTCCGTGTCCCACGCCGCCACAGCAGGACATGGCACCAACACGAGAACCCAATCCCATGGAAGCGCGTGGTGTGGGATTATGCCTCAATAGCCAATCCCGTGCTATCGCGATAAGAGATGATAATCAACATACATCCTTCCCTTCAGTCAGCGTGTAGGGAAAAATTCAACGATTGGCATTGCAGTGGTCGCTTTTTTTCCTCTACAGCTACAGTAAACGTATTAAGCGTCATCGTGTGCTTTCAGTGAAGATACACGTGTCGTCTACTAGTTTATCTAATAATTTGCTTAAGTAAACACATTTGAATCGATTGTGAAAAGTCGAATCTCCTCTCTAGTTGATGTCGGTGTTCCATAAATATGTTCCTATCAGTATGTGCGTCTTACCTTTACTCCCAAAATGTCTTGGCGGTCCTTCGGTCGATCGCGATCGACTTAATGCCCGTCCCTGAGTTATACGAATGAGGGAAAAAGTGCGTGGATGTAAGAAGGCAGTATTTTGAAGGTCAATAAGATTAAATTATAATTCTACTTTTCAGTAATTTGTAATTGACCTATTCCGGGAACTTTTTTACCCTACTGTATATAAGAATCTTAAATTTTCACAATATTTGTATTCTCTCTGTCTAAACTTCAACTCGCGGTTTCTCTCTCCAGCTGAAACACTTTAATGGATTAAAGTACTGTAGGGATTAAACAATTCTCTACAGCATTTCATACATTCTCCATCGTGACAATACAATTGCTTTACCCCTCATTTGAAATTTCGAATGAAATATTCATTGGTGGAACTAGGAATTTTGAGTATTTTTCTCCGCTTTAAATTACAGCTGTGCAAGGCATTTCGCTAAATTATTTATAAATATTGATCATGGAATCTCTTTTTCAACTATACAAAAGCTGTATTTTTCACGTTTTAATTATTATTATTTTCATTTCATTTTTCTCATTTTTTTTTTTTGCTTCCTTTTTATAAGGAGAAATTTTTAATTAATTCAAACAAATTTTAAGATCTAAATATTTTTTAATCATTTTTTATTATTACTCAATTTGGCAATAAAAGATTAATTTCTCTATTTTCTATTTCTAGCGCCAATTTTTCCTATTCGATACAATTCAAGATTTGGCTCTAATTAGCAGAATAATCACATTATGTATAAAAAATTTGCTGATTGCACTAATTTAAAACTAAATATTGTTCTTTTAGTGATAGACAACCATCTTATTAACTTTTTTATTTAAAAGAGTGATTCTCAACCACTGTGCCGCGGTTCTTTTGAAGTGGGCCGCCATTTTTTTTTAAAATTATTAATCATACTCTGAAGGGAAAAAAATCCGGAACCAATCATTCGGCCGTTTTATAGAAATAAACTAAGAGTATTCGTGGTATACTATTTAACTTATTCTATTGTGAATAGATGGATATAAAAAAAAATTGATTGGGTTCGCATTCCATTTGTGATAACGGATACATCTGTATATGAATTGACTTTGAATGAAGAGAAAAAACTAATTTCACTCTGTAATAATCGAGATTTAATTTCAAAACATTCGAAAGAGTCCATTAAGTCATTTTAAATAAAAATTAGAGGTGATTATCTCATAATAACAAAAAAAAGCTTTAAAAATATTATTACAATTTTCTATGTCTTATTTGAGTGAATTCGAATTGTCACCTTTAACAAATATAAAAATGGGGAAAAAAAGGATCGAGGCTTTTAAATGTAGTTGACGAAATGAGAAATGTATTATCATTCTTACGCCCAAATATGAACGAAATTATCAAGAATCTTAAAGCTCAAATTTCCCATTAAATGTATTTTTTTTATTTTGATTTGTAATTAGTTACTCACAATAAACACTTTGTTGTATTTGTCGAACATATTTTTTTAACATTGAAAATTATTATCATACACTTTTTTACCTAGTGTATTACAGTTAAGTAAAATTCTCTTAAACTTATTTTGTTAAGTGTGCCGGCAAATTTTGAAATTTTTAAAGTGTACCACGAAACAAAAATAAGGTTGAGAATCACTGGTTTAAAATATTATTACTTTGGAATATATATATAAATAATGCGTTTCAAGCTCTTCAAAACATTCTGTGAGTTACTTTCTCTCTTAGTAAGTTTTAGAACGTCATTTTTTACCAAGAACACGTTCTGAATCTCCCACCCATAAATGGTTTACAGAATTTTTCTCTTTGAATTCCATACAATTTACAGCAGTGATCGCCAAACGGTCGATCTCAAGCTACTAGTAGCTCGCGAGGACCATTTCGGTAGATTGCATTGACTGCCCTTCTGACCTTTTATAAAGATTTATGCTAAAGTGTGTCATAGAACATTTTGATTTTCCAGAAAGCAATACTGCAGTGGATATGTACTGATTCATTTTCAAAATGGTTCAATTTTAAATTCGCTTTCTCCAAAGTCTGCATGTATTTGGCCTTTTATTCCTAAAGAAAAAGTACTCAATTTTGGTCCAGATTTGTCACAAAGTGAAGGAAGTGTTCAGCTCTACATATCTGTACGAGACTTCTTTTTCCAGTAGGAAATTTACTAAAAATAAGTACAGAAACAGAATTAATAGAAACCCTTGGAAAATAGTATACGAATCCCAGCCACTTTCTACTCCTCGAAGATTAAAAAAATTGTTGACGATAAAAAAAAAATGTTCCATCCTTCTCATTAAAGTTTATTAAATATGTTTTAAAAAAAACCCTGTCATTACATTTGTTATTTATTATGAAGGTGAGTCGCGGAAAATAAGTTCCCCCTGTCTATTGTGGTCAGAGTTGTGTATGAAAGTCAAAACATAGAATGAGACATTAAAGACAAGACATAATTTTATTTTTCCACATAAGTACCATGTACTTTTATCATACCGCTTGATAAGCTTCAAAAAGCCTTTCAGGGGAAAAAAATTCAGGGCTTTGCGTACGGAAGAAGCGTTTAACAACCATGGGTGAACGACGAAACAGCAGACGAACGCTCAAGACACCGAAACACCATTGGGTAGAGGTCGACCGCGATCAAGCAGAGGGATTTGAAAAAAGTGGCCTGGGTTTCTCAGATCTAGCTTTCTGTTGTGAGATGACAATGCGATACCACACTCGGAGAGGGCAATGCAAAACCATATTGCAACTCTTGGTTGGGAGCGTTTCACCATCCGCCATACAGTCCTGATCTCGCACCAAGTGAATTTCATCTGTTTCCGGCTTTAAAGAAAAATCTCGCTGGAAGGCGCTTTGGAAGCAACGCCGAAGTCAATCAAGCCGTTAAACGCTTCTTCCAAATGCAAAGCCCTAAGTTTTTCCTGGAGAGATTTTTGAAGCCTATCAAGAGGTATGACAAAAATCTTAATGTACTTGGTTCTTGTGTGGAAAAGTAAAGCTATATCTTTTCTTTAAAGTCTCATTCTATGTTTTGACTTTCATACACAACCCTGAACACAATCGACAGGAGAAACTTATTTTCCTCACCCTCGTACCAACTTCATTTCAATTTCTTTTTTATGTACAATTTAAGTTCAATTTATTTTTATTATATGCAGTTCAATTAAAATTTATTTTATATTTACTAGAAATGTAATATTATAAGCAATAAACAAATGTAAGATTTTTCTAAAAGTTGTCAGTTCTTTTGGTAAGTAGCTCAAAGTAGGATTTAAAAATGGTATGATAACCCAGAAGCTTCATACATTTGTGGACCCCTGGTCTTTAGCAACATACATAAAATTATTTACCGACATTAACCCCATCCATGCTAATTTAATTTCTGGACTATGGATTAAAAAATGTCAATTTTTTATG
This sequence comes from Trichonephila clavata, assembly GCA_019973975.1. Lineage (NCBI taxonomy): Eukaryota > Metazoa > Arthropoda > Arachnida > Araneae > Nephilidae > Trichonephila > Trichonephila clavata. The sequence continues at coordinate 37,937 of BMAO01004502.1, forward strand.
CTTTTTTATTAAACATACATTTTTTTTTAACATAAAAGCACCATTTGCATACAAAATTTCCTAAAACTTAATGTAAAAAAAAATCTATTTAAATAAATGAGTCACTTTCCTGTAAAGTTGGCTTTCTGTAAGGGGGATATCATTAGACTATGGATTCAATTCTCACTAACTATAAATATAAAGCTTAGAACATCTAGCTTTTATTTTGAATTAAAAGTTTTTATTTATATCTTTTGCATTAACATATAAATGATTGTGAAATTATTAATCAAAGTTCGATCGTGTATGATAAATTCGAAAACACGGTACTGCACATAACCCAACATCGCAATCTGGTCAGCAGAATCTTGTTTCTTTTCTTTCTTACCGTTGCTGTTCCTGTTTGAGCAGCAAATAATACATTATTTTGTTGGATAAGTCTTCTTCTATGTTGGGGAAGTATAGTCAACAAAGTGTCTTTTAGCCAAGCATGAAGGGGTGACTCAGGAGAAGAACATATCCTCTTTTTGCAGAAAATTCCACCGAGTGGTATTTTCAATTATTCGAAACCATAAAAAACACTTGTGAAATAACACAGCGTAAATTTTCACAGTGCCCGAGCATACTCGAGATGAGCCAGGATGGTACGTTTCGCATGCCCGAGCTCAGCTCGAGAAAAACCAGAAAGGGGTTGTGACGGATCTATTCGCTTCATTTTTCTAATAATCCTCTTGGGGAAACTTTAGGGCTAGCATTCACGTTAATTCACAGCCTCTCAAGAAGAAAACATGATATTTAAATTAGTTTGACTACATAAAGTCTAGGTTTTGTAGATGTAAGATAGAAGGAGCCGGGGAGCTGTTGCGGTGTTACGTACGTGAATATTGGAATATTTCATTCACAAACATAGCGCGAGTTAAGGAAGTAATTGCTAAGAGACTAAATTATTAGATTGAGGATCAAAGATATATGAAATTCGAATTAGTTATCGGTTCATTAGCGCCTGTTCTCCTTGTCTAGTTCAAGTAGTCTGGTTTACTTAGAGTTAGTCATTGAGATTAGAGATAGCTCGCTTTATATATCACTCCTAGGATTTCCTTTTGTAGTTTCACTTGTGATTGTTTAAGTGTGTTTGAAGAGAAATAAAACTAATTGTTATTATGGAAGTTTCTGGTGATGCTTTGATTCCCCCCACACCTTTAGGTAGGCAAGACGGTGAGAGAGGGGTGCCGAATAGGCCGACACTCCCACAGGGTTAATGATGTTATGACCAGAAAATGCTTAAATATTACAAAGTATTACATCTCCTACAGCAACAATGTACACAGAATCGGGATTCCAACAAAAGGCAATGCGAGTACATTTCTGCAAAACACACTCATTAGAAAAACTGTTTAGACGAAAAACTGAAACCTTCTGATACATAAGCTATTATGCTGATTGGTTTTTTTCTACGTAAACTGCCTCCTGCGCGAAGTACGTTTATCACTTAATATTTATCTTTAAAGAGACAGGAAGAAAATGACAAACACACACACACAAAACTCAATAAAAATCTCATCTGTTAAGAAGAAAGCGATGATTGAAGACTATCGTGACTTCTTGCAATTTGAGACACGTCTCATTCCCCTTTTTATTCCCTTTTTCTTTTCCCTACCTATTTTTTAAGGGCTGACTTTCAGACGGGAGGATCAACGCCCTTTTGAAATTTTTGACGCAATGTGCTCGAAAAAAATATCAAAAACTAATCCTTTAGTTACTTTTTATGTTATTGAAATATATATAAACTTAAAATGTGTGCTTTGATTTCATATAAGTACAGAATTAATGCTAGAAAAAGGAGTTATTCTCCTTCAGTCTGAAACGTTAAGTTTCAATTCAGTTACGTCAATTTGCCATTAGAATTATGCAGGGTGATATTGGCAACAGATTTTAAAATCTTAGATAATTATTCAGATGATTATGCTACTATCCAAATTAATACATATAAATTACATACGTAATTATATTACAACATTTTAGACTTTATTTTCTTCTCCACCGAAAGGGTATTATGGCTGGAAAAATCATTTGCGGGCCAAGAAAGTCTACTCTTTTAGTAACACTAAATTAATATAAATAACATTGGCGACAAACTCTATCGCCAAAAGTCACCAAGTCCCTAAATTTGACGATAATAATAGATCCACTTCGCAAACTCCAGAGGGGTCTGGGATGATTATTTGAAGTGATATAACTCAGAAACGTCTAACATGGCTTCACTTCCTGTATGAGAACGATGCAAGGATGCAAAATTGGAATAAAACATTTGACAGCGACAGTGCATTTCATAGATTTGTATGTGTGTGTTAATTATTTCCTGTTAGAAGAAAATCTTTTGTAATGACAAGAGTCTCAGAATAAATTACGATTCAATAACAGCCTGCAATCAAGCAACAATATTTAGCGTTAGCAATACTCATTATTCCACACAGCCCAAGATAATAAGTCTCGGAATCGAACAATTTCGACTGTTGTCTATTAGACATGCAGAATCTTTTGATTGTTCGACTGTTTCCTGCGCACCGAATCTTTTGATAATCTTCACGTAATCTGGTCAACTAGGCTAATATTCTTATTACAGTTCTCATTCTACCAGCCATTTGAAATTCTTGAATGTTTATGCTAATTTTATGAAATTTGTACATTCATTTCCAGATGTAGATTATTGTATTTATTTGAATATGATGAAGGTGTATTCAAAAGATCAAGTAATTATGAAAGCTTTTGTAAAACTACATTTTTTCCTTCGATTTTTGAACATATTTTAAGTTTATTTTAAAGAGTTATTTATAGGCTTCTAAATCTTTAACGAAATTTAACATTTTGTGGGAAAATCTAAATGTATTTCAGTTGCATTCAAATAAACAACGATATTCTATATCTCAGAATGAATGCAGACATTTTATCGAATAACGTTAACATTTATGAATTTAAAATGTCTATGAACCTTAAATAATGTAATATTACATTTCATTATTAATTAATGTAATATTAATAGTGAAATTATTATTGGAGAAAAATATGGCAAAAAAAACCTTTACTTCTAATAAATAAATGTGTATGAACAAAATTAAATGTGTCATGAAATCTTTGCAAAAAAAGGAATCATATTTTTACTTAAATTTTTTTTAATTTTAAAATGCATACCACCATACGGAAAAAGTAATGGAGCATTTTTTTGGGGGGGAAGGGTTCCAAATAATATAAATACTTTTAAATCAAATATTTTTTTTTTTTGAAAATTTTTATGAACTTATATTATTAACAAATAAGTGTTTTCTAAAGAAGTTTATGTGAAAAGCAAAAGATGGCACATGTACCCATCGGCTACAAACACCTGACTATATTTGTCATGTGACCGTTATGTAACATTGGCAAATTGTCAGTAGCAGTTTATGTCCCCACACAAACTTCATAACACATAAGTTATGCTTTCATCTTAAAAAAAATCCTTCAGTAGCTCCTCAAAGAACAACATCCAGTTAAAATTTAATTGATGCGAAAGACTTATTTCTGTTTAAAATAATTTGAAGTATATTTCATGAAAATTCTTTTTCAATTCCTATTGTTATAGTTCACACTCTTCCTATATATATTTATTTATATATGTATATATATCTGTTCAAATTTTCAATCGTTGATAATATACTTTCTATTCATCCATTCAAGCAAATACATTTTTTAAACTTGTAGTGGATGGCCCTTGGTGTTAATACGGTTTTTCAAGTATTAATTCATTAATTAAATTAAAAAATTAATAAATAGTAACAAACACACAAAAATAATAGTCCAACACAGTGGCGGCGCACCAAGGAGTCGGCACCCCCCCCCCCAAGTTCCTCAGTTTTTTTCGATTGATGATAAAGTAAAATTTAATTAAGTACTTGTAATTAACAATTTTTTATTAATTAATGCTAATTATTAATATAATAATCTATTTTTTATTGCTTTTTGTTAACAAAATCAGAAGAATCAATTGGTGTTGTCTTGAGGTATGATTCGAGTTGGGGGACTTTTGACCATGAACACTCCCCTTGAAAGATTTTTGTGTGCGCTTCTGGTCCAACACCACATAAAAAAGAAAAATCACTCGTTGTGTCCCCGTTGCACAATGGATAGCATGTTGGACTTCTAATCCAAAGGTCGTCGGTTCGAATCCCACCTGGTATGGCCTAATTTTCTAAGAATGTGATTTCTTTTTTCACTATACTACTTTGTGACGGGTGCTTACGCGTTTCACTAACCTTCTCTCAAAATCTTTTAAGATTGTATTTATTTTAACCAATCCCCGCTGAGAGCTGAAAGTGTGACTTATGCAAATAAGATAGTTTCGGGTTTAGCGAGTTCGAAAGAGATATAAAAGGGAGAAATGAAATGAAGAGATGAGGATGACTTCGTGTTTTGATAGAGGAGTTAACTACGAGGTTGATTAAGAAGGTGATTCTAGGAGATTAGTTTAACTAAGTGAAGTTTGTTAGCAGAAGGAAGATAATTGAAAAAGGCTCATTAATTCGGTTCGGACGTAACTGAAGATATCAAGGATTGAAGCCGCTCTATAGATCCTTCAAGTAGTAAAGCATCCTGTCTTAAAAGGATATCCGGTCTGTTATTTTCCTAAATTAAGTTATAAATGCGTAGTTTGATTATATGCGTTATCCGCCGGGGTTTCAGTTAGTGTTCCGTCGTTCATAATTGAATTCTGAGCTCACTCCACTGTAATTTGTTGTTCTTAAAGTTTGGTTAATATTTGTGTATTTCTATCATAAGGATTAATAAATAATAGTGATTTATTAATTACGTAGTTGTTAATTATGAATACAACATACTCGAATTTAGATAATGTGCAAAGGGGAGTTAATAATCATAGGGGTAGTGAGAGACTACGACAACTTGATGAGAATAATTAAATTTAATTAATGAATAAAAATAGTAACAAACAAAAAAATAGTCCAACACCAAATATAGAAAGGAAATGGAAAATTGCAAGGAAAATAGCTTTTTCTAATTTGTCACTTAATACTGTGATTCTGTCGTATGTATATACATATTTATATTAATTGTAATTATTTAATAAAAAGTGACTAAATAAAATTCTTCTTTATTGACCTAAGTAGTAATTGACTTAAATTTTTTTTTATGTTACTTGTTTCAATTCACTTCAAGATAATATTAAAAAATTTCCAAGTTTAAAAGAATCTTATAAACTTATGGAATTTATTCTTTTTTTCTTCCTGATGTAAGTTTATTGATCCATAAGCAGTAAAAGATAAGACCTAGACACAGAAATAAATTCAGCGTATCGACGGTGGAGTTTAAAATAATCAAGGTTACCAACATTCATGTGAACAAAAGGGTCGAGTGGAATTAAAAAAAAACAGCGTAAAAGACAATGACCTACTCTTGGTTGTCATGCCAGCAATGATGGCATAAAGCAACAAAATCAAGATAAAACTTATTCCTATACTTCATGGTTGAGCAAACAGAGGCTCGCTTAGAGTTTTTGTGGCACGCCAAGAGAGTTAGAAAAATTCGGCTTGAATTAAGATTTCTTTTCCTTGCACGACCATCTCGTATTTTCTATCAAGATGATCACGTCGATATGCATGCGCAAGGTGCATAATATATGAAATACCTTTCCAGTGGATATCGTTAACTTGAGTTTGGTCTTTGCTATGGTAAATACAGAAATTTCCAAACAACAACTTTCCTTTTCCAAACAACTTACCCTTTAAAAAAGCGCAAAATTGGTGAATGCCATGCGTATAATGCAGAATGAACAAAAAAAAAATTTCTTTAAAAATACAGGAACAAAAGCAATATGTTTATTGTGCCATGAAGCGATAGCCGTAATTAAGAAGTGCAATTAGAAAATACACCACAAAACAAAATATATCGATCTAGGGCACACGCTTTCCAAGGACGAACGCAAAATAAAAGCTGTAGATCATACGAAAAGGCAGAAGCATCATCTGTATAACAACAAGCCGACATTCCTTTTCATTCAAATAGTTCGCGGTCCACATGTGCGATGGGACCCAATAATGAATACTGTTAACAGGAATGTCCGAACGTTATCTGAGGGTCGGAGAGAGAAGTGGTGTATTTTCAACAAAGCCATTTTCAGAATCAGGTAGACACCTGTTTTGCCCCAGACATGAGGGAAGAATACACGGTCTCTTTGGAAGATTACAATGGCCTATCTGAGCATTCCGCTCCCCTTGTGCATCAAACATGACAAGTATTTTCGGGAAGTATTCATATAATGAGGCGATGCGTAAGTTTCCTACGTTTAGATCTACATATATTTTTGTAAGAAAAGTATTCCTTGCTTGAAGATCAACAACAGGGAATATAGATGCTCTTTGAGAGATACTTAACTTGATAGTGGCTCAAAATTACGCGATCCATCGCCAAATAGCCTTAGAGTGTCTTCTAAGTAGAGTGGAACTAATCAAATCAAATTGGCAGACATTTACTTACCAGCTATGATGAGAGTTTCAACAAGAAATCTCAGTTCTGATTTAAAGAAAAACATGCTAAAAAGGTGATACGGTAAATTTGCTACAGTAAATTTATTGTAAAACGAACGTGCTTGGAAGTATAAATCATATAGAATTAGCATAATTAATAAATTGAATAAAACTGGCGTTTTTTTTATTTAATTTTTATTTATTGATTTTTATGGTATACTCGTATTTTTTCTGAAATGTGAACTTGTGACGGATCTATTCGAGTCATTTTCCTACTAATCCTCCTGGGGAAACTTTGGGATAGCATTCATATTAATTCACAGCCTTTCAAGAAGAAACCGTGATATTTAAATTAGTTTGACTATATAAAGTCTATAGGTTTTGTAGATGTAAGATAGAAGGAGCCGGGGAGCTGCTACGTAAGTGTGAATATTGGAATATTTCATTCACAAACATAACGCGAGTTAAGGAAGTAATTGCTAAGAGATTAAATTATTAGATTGAAGATTCATGATATTAGAATTAGTTATCGGTTCATTAGCGCTTCTTCTGCTTATCTAGTTCACGTAGTCGGATTTACTTAGAGTTGGCTTTTGAGATTATAGATAACGCTTTATTAACGCCTAGGTTTCCTTTTGTAGTTTCACTTGTGATTGTTTAAGTGTGTTTAAAGGATAAATAAAACTAATTGTTATTATGGAAGATGTTGGTGATGCTTTGTTTCCCCCCCCCACACCTTTAGCCATGCAGGACGGAGAGAGAGGGGTGCCGATTAGGCCCTCCCCAAACTTATATATATAACTGATGAATATTGTAGAAAACAATTTACCTCCATATCCTGGTTTTTATCATACTATTTTCATCATATTTTTTAGTATTTTTTAAAAAAATTACTGTTCTAAAATCATGTTTCTGAATCAGTTATACAAATATTTATATGAATATGTATTGTACTGGCATGCAGTGTTGCCAGTAGTATTAGATTTGGCATCTCAAAAAACTGTAGTAGAATTGTTTTTCAGCGAAGAGTACCACTTCTAATTAAATATCAATGGCCAACGAAGAAGTGTCTGAAGAGTTTAAGGAAACCCGTAAGATAATCAACCGGGAATCAATCTCCATACAGCCCAGCAACCAGAAATAACAGTATAGCTACCATTTATTTTGATAACGGATATCCATATTTGACCTTCGTGTCATCTTTACTACACGGTGGTACACTGATAACATTCTGCGCCCTTTCTTTCACGGACTCTTTGGCCTACATCTCAGCAAGATAAAGCCTGTCAACGCAAGCATGCTTTTATATAGCTTGCCTTTGTGCTTTATCGAAATTTCCCATGGCCATCGCGGTCACCAAATCTCACTCCAACAGAACACTTTGAGTGATGTCTGGCTATCCAAAGATTGGGCTAATCTAACTCGATTGCTGGAATGTGTGTGGCACGTAATCCCGCAAGACATCCATGCGCAAACTCTAAGAGTCAATGACCAGCCGGATAACAGCTTGCGTGAAGACCAGAAGTCGGGTCAACGCATTGGCGACTTTTTTTTCTTCTGTGGCTCTGTATTTTGTAAATAAATCCATTTTTGTGTTGTAGAAAGCGTTTCGTTTTCAATACATCTACCAATTTTCGCCTCTTTTGATTAATTCCTTCTTAGTGCATCGTTTTTTTTTATGTTGTAAAGAGCATTTTCATAATTAATCACTCAAAAAACATAAAACTTCACCACACAATCCCCTCAGCTCTTGGCATATTCGATTTGTCATATCAGCTCTTATATCCAACGAGTCACTATTGAGTGAAATTGCTAAGCGAACTAACTTAATTTCCTTACTCCCTTATCGACTTCAAAGCTCAATTGCGTGCAGTTATCTAAGATTTGTTTTATTAAAATACGGCTGAACTGACAAAAGAAAAATTTTTGTTAATGTACTAATTGTTTATTGCCTAACATGAAAAAATTAAGTATCATTATTTTTTTTTCTTCGATTAAAACGAATAAAAAAAGTCTAAAATTTTTAAAGGATGTTTGTTAAATAGTTAAATATATATAGAATAGCCTTTATTTTATGAATACATGCAATTACCATTTAAGCATTTGCTATGTCGCTTTCAACGAGGATTTTTTTATTCTTTTTATTGCATTTTATGCTTTATTTTAGGAGAGAGAGAGAGAGATTTTAATTAATAATTCTTGTTTAAGGGTGAGACATACTTGCTTTTTTTTTCTGTGGAAATATATGGTTCATTATTCGTTATTTTATAGTACTTTCTGCATAAAACATCTCATTCATATCAATATAGAATTAATATGATAATTAGTTAAACGCAACCTGCGTCTGTGATATCTAATATGTTCAACTAACGGTCATGATCAGGGCCTTTTTTAACCTGCCTGGCGCCTTAGGCACTTCAAATTGTTCCATCCCCCGCCTATTTCCCTCCCCCTTTCGGTTCTTGCCAGTTTTAGTTCGCGAGGGATTTCCCCTAAACTGTTTTACTCTTTTCCCTTGTTTTTTTTTTTTCTTTTTTTTCTGTTTTGAGTGTTTTTTCATTATGGATCCACCTTGTCCTGGAGTGACAACTGGCATCCGTAAGGAAAGGATAGTGGAATGGTTTGGCAAATCTTGTTCAATTCTTACCCAACCGCATCACGGATCACCCACCCCCTTCCTTTTTTTTTAAAATTAGTACAGCAAATTCGTGAAATCGCTTACAATTACAGTATATAGTATACATTAAAGTATGAACTGTTTTCAACTTGTTAATTAGAATTTTTTTCAACGCTGTACAATCTTTTTACTTTTAGACATCCTTATTCTTTTTTTTTTGAGTCACTGTCATTGTACTAGTACAACAAAGGTTTTCTTCGAGCTTTGATCATTTCAAAATCATTAATGACATCATTATACCAATTTCCATTGTAATATCATTTTGAGCGCATAGCAACATCAAACTGTTAAGCTTTTCATTTTCCCTAGTAGGTCTCATTTCAGTCTTGACTCTCTTAAGGGCAAAAATGCTTCTCTCATGACTCGCTAGGTGGTGGTACGTTCGCTGTAATAATAACTTTTTCTCTTCCCCCCCCCTCTAACTCTTTGTGCCACCAAATCTTTTTCGTCCTAGGAACTTACCTAAGCGGTAAAACGGTCCTGATTATAATATAGCTTAAAAAAGGGAAAAAAAATTCTATGTAAATGTTTTTTTCTTTTTAATATTTTCGAACTATATTTTATACGTATATTATATTTATTCGAAAGGTTTAACCTCCTATGTTTTTTAGTTGTAGAAAATTTAGAAATTTAAGTATCTACTTTGAAGTTTAAAATTGAATCTTTTACAAAGGCCGTCATTTCTGCTGATTCTAGATCGGTCTCAAAGAGGCAAAAACTATCCAGCATTTCTCAGATCCTCCTCTTGGGGCAAAAACAAGATATCAAGGAGCTAAATACGGTAAAATCATAGAATCCCTGAAAATACCATCCCATGTATATATCGAAAATAAAAAGGACAAAAAGAAAGGCCCAGTGTAATTTACTGAACGGGGTCACATTCCGTCCCTTAGAAAAGCTATACGAGAAAATATGTTGCCATACAAACAGAATTATCAATGAAATTGAAGAGTAGACTAAGGATCAACTAGAACGAGTTTAGTTGTAGACCACGTAAGGAGACTGTGGCTAAATTCAGATTAAAAACAAAGCATGCAGGGACGTTATAAGGTATGGATCAACTGGCCAAACTGGTCTCGGAGGGGAGGGGGGTCGTCTTGTTCTGGATTCTTCCTCATCATGATCAGAATAATTTTAATGAAATATTTTTCACAAGCATATTCTCTAAAAGACTGGAAATTTTGAACTTTATACCAAACGGCAACAGTGGTAAGACTGCATCTTTACTTCACGTCCGTGTCTAAGCCTACCACTATACACCATCATTACTTATTTATTTGAAAGGCAATCAACCGAGTCGGTTTGTGCCTAGGATTGTGAGAATGTAAATTATACACATTTATTTGTTGCGGGTTATCATTTGTACGAATATTCGACAACGTATACTATGCAGGATGTCCCAGGATCATTGGTACAAACTTTATGGAGAGGCAGGGGACATCACAAAGATACAGATTTGCATAGTAAACCATGGTCGGAAACACCTTCGATCGATCATAGGTTGCGTTATTCACAAGAGCATTTAAGGCCACGCATTCCAACACATTTTGTTCCATACACGGAACAAAATGTGTTGGGTACCGTTCGAATGAATCCGAGTACCATGTTGAGAGTTCGAGTCACCCGTGGCTCCTCCTCACTACGCCTATTACCTCGTAATCATTCATATTCACACAAATTGTAATGCAAATTAGCAAATATCCGGCGGTCCAGTGCATCTCTCTGTGGGTACCTTTCACGTCATAATCTTTTTGCTGCTCGTGCATTTCTTTCAGCCAATCCATAAATCAGGCGCATATCTGCCAGATCGGTGATTGTAAAAGGTTACACTACTCCTCTGCGGGCGATGACAGCTCAAATGGCTGCGGCAATGCTAGTCTGTTTCCTTAAATGCTCTTGTAAAGAAAGACACCTAGCGCTGAACGATGACGTTTCCTACCATGGGTTGATATTCAAATCTGAACCCCTGTGAGTCCCCTACCTCCCCTTAAAGTTTGTCTCGATGATCTTACGACACCCTGAAAATTGTTTACTTAATAAGGTCGCAGATGAGGCTTGATTATTCATAGGGTCCCAGGGCCTCTATGAAAAGTTAAAGGCTTAAGTCGTCACTGAGGGCATGACTGCATAACTGAACAAATAAAAATAGGCATGTTGATAAGTACAGCCTATGCCCTATTTGTAAAACAGATACTATGAAAAAACAGCACTTGCTAACTGGTCCGAACCTTGATTCTTAGTATAACACAAAAGTAATGTATTCGAAGGCCAGAATAATCATGTTCTGATAGCAAGATTGATTTCTCTCTATTCTTTTACGTTTTCGAATTTTACGGTTTTAGCTGTGTCATTTTTGCGTGATTTTAGCTTTTGTCTTGTTAATGTTTCAACTTAAAATATTTAGTTTTTGGTTTTGATGCAGTATTGTCCCTTGACGAATTGCCTGATGCAAATTAATTGATTTTTGTTCTTGTAATATTAAGCAACTTAATGTGAAACAAAACTTAAACCATGCCATAATTTATGATTTTTAAAATAGTCCATGATTAATGTCACATCCTTTAAATCAGAATTTCCCAAACTTTTTTGTCTCATAGACCACTTGCTGTATTTCTGGCTTGGGGTAAACAAATCTTGAACTTCTGCAAATTCATCAACTTAAATGTGTTTTTGACAGCTGCTATAAGTACTTAACAAGGTTTAAATTTGTGACTATAGTGAGTGCAGCGAGAAAAACTTAAAAGTTATATTTTAATTTTAAAGATTTATTAATTAACTCAAAATTAAGATTTAGTGAAAATAATTGTGATGTAAAATAAGTGAGCAACGAGCAAATGCTTGTAATGAGAGGGATGTGAATCTAAAGCTTTCATAACAAATTTTCAACATTTGGCATCAATTTTGTAAGGTTTAACCTTAAAACTTCTCAGTTATTAGTGCCCTATTTCTTTCTTTCTATTTTTTTGTTTTGTTTTGGAGACTGAAACTCCTTTTCACTAGAAAAAGCAATTAAAAACCTTCTCACGGCATTCCATAATTCGGGATAAATAACAGTTAAATAAGAGCCACGCGTGGACCTCTATTTACACCATGGACCCCAAAATTTTATTTTCCATGGCATGGACCCCTTGCAAGTCGTCGTAGACCCTTGAGGGTCTATAAAGACCACTTTGGGAATCACTGCTTTAAATTATGCAAGCAAATAAATACTAGAGGCCACTAAAACTTCCAAGAATATCATGTTGTTTTTGGTTATGACATGATTGGACGAAAAGGTCTCAATACTTTTAAATTTTCTTCGAGGGGTGTCCGGACACAAAGTACTGTTTCGTTCTACCGCAAGTGCAGTTGTAGTTTTGCGGTCCAACACTTCGGCACACGTGTCTCTGCTCGTCCAGAGACTCTATTGCAAAATTACCAGAGACTCTGTACAAAAGTTGGCTTCCCGCTATGAAAAATGTCTGAACAATAGTGGTAACCATGTAGAACAGGGGTGGGCAGACTTTTCCAGGGTTCGGGCTACTTCTAATTTTTTCAAGGTGTTGCGATCCACCCAGTGGCGTAGGTGTAGTGAGCTAAAAGAAAGTATACAATACAGTTGGACCTCTATTTTATGAATTTCTCTAATTCGCGAACTTTTTCGCGGAATCGAGGACATTTTACGCTTTTCTCCAAATAGCGAAGTGCATTTTCTATTCAACGAAATTTTCTCTTATCGTTCGATTTTTTTCCTCAGTATTTTTTAAAATATCTTATTTACTCGAATCTAAGCCGCACTTTTCCCCCGACGTTGATGCCACTGAAAATCGGGCGTGGCTTATAGAATCGAAGGGGGTTAAATGTGTAGGATGGGTATTTAGAGCAATTATATGTATTCAGATTCGTGCATGAATTTAAAAGTTTTAATATACTGATAAAATAACTATTCACTTCTTTTAGTTTTCCTTTTAAATTTATTTTAATTTCGTAAGATTGGATATCAATAAATTACATTTTAGACTATTTTTCAATTTTTACAAAATCTTGAAAATTTGGGGGTGCGGCTTAGATTTGAATAAATACGGTATTTCCTGACCTTTGTATGATGGAACAATTATTAAGTCTTAGTAAAGGCGGTCCTCCAAAAATGTCTTGGCGGTCCACCGGTCGATCGCGATCGACTTAATGCTTACCCCGGATGTAGAGGAATAATTTCCGACATGCTCTTTCAAGTAAAATTAAACTTTGTTTTGAAAAAAAAAATTTTATGTGAGTATTCAAAAACAGTACTTAGTTTCCGGACACGCCTCGTACAATTTGTAGTCACCAAAAAATTCATGGAATACCAAATATGTGCATGCGTGTATCCACCGGAATTGCTTAAACTTTTTTAGATTTTCAGGTATGTCGAGCCGTTTTCAACACAATAATCGATGTTGGAAAGGAAGTTTTAATCGGAAAGGAATGTCTTACTTTTTATTTCTATAGGATTGGAGATTAAATTTAAACATATTGGATAACATGACCCTCAAAATTAAAACTGATATTAACGTCATAATAATGCACAGGCATTAAAAAAGGGACAATCTGAATAACTCTCATATTCCTCATAGCTAGAAGCGAGAGTGCAATTATTATGAGCAGATCACGGTAAACTAAATTGTGATATCTTAATAAATTAATTATTTAAATATATTAACATAATTAATTTATTTCTAAAATATTTCCTCATAGCATATACTATTTTTACCACATTGGCTGATATTTTCATCATAAAAAGGGATGAAAAATTTTGACATTTGTAAAATTCTGCTCAAAAGTTCTTGAGTCAAACAAGATATTTTTTTTTTTTCAAAAAAAAGTCATTGAATATCAAATAAGTATTTAACAGACAAAAAACTATTAAGAATTATTAAATACAATTTCAAAAAAAGTGCAATATGTAATTAAAATATTCATGTAAAATAATATAACAAAAAAACATGTCGCCCATCCGGTTAGCGGTAATGACAGCTTTGCCGTGGGACCTGGGTTCGAATCTCGGAGAAGGCACGGATGTTTGTAAATACATAGTGCCTTCGCGGCATGGGGGTACTCTAAATAGCCGTCCTCTCGTGAGGTTGGTGGAAGGCCCCTGACCACTCCTCCCTCAAAATTAGGGTGGAACCGAGCCAAATCATGGTCCTCAAAGCTACGGCTATAGACAGGCGTACAATCTATCCCAATGCCATGATTAATTTCGTGGGCCTCGATCTGACTATGTCAGAGAAGTGGCATTAGAAACAACAACAAAATATACATAGAAGCTATAATCATAATAAATAACACACTATACAGTTTATTAATAAGAGGGTGATACAAATATAACATTTTTCAAATTCTGATCACTTGTCCAGATTTGGGTGTACCTAAATTGTCTCAAAATCTTGTGCGCAGATTTGTGAGATTGTGAGTAACGCACAATTATTTGTTACGATTTACCGTTTGTACGAATCTTTGACAACGTATGTTTCATACTGTGCACATGCTGTCACATACATACACATACTATCAATTTAGGGTTGCAAGTGGGTCCTACTTTTCCATACGGGCCCAGGTTCGCAAGATGTCTTACGACATCACTAATTTTGTGATAAGATATTTACAAAATTACTTTTTCAAGATGAAGATTTAGTTCTTTCCATCCACTTAAAAATAAGCAGTATTGTCTTTTTTCAACAATGACAAGTATTGTTTTCTACAATTTCGCAAAAAATCGCAAAAACCTAACTTTTTACATTTTTACTTTTTTTTTATTCATGACTTACCCACTTTGTCATGTTATACTTAAGAGATATACTCTCAAGAGTCAAAACATTATGACCACCCCTACATTTTGCAATGAACTCGCCTGGATGACGTGGAAGGCACGTGATCAGGTGGAAGTGGTATGGTGGAACTGCTGCTGGAGAGTCTGAAGAATCATTCTTTCACTTACCTCTGTGTGTGATGGGAAAGGCTGCGGATTAAGCGACTTTGATAGAGGGCAGATTGTAATGGCTCGAAAGTTCGGAACAAGTATTTCCGAAACTGCACGACTCGTGAGTTGTTCGCGATCTACAGTTGTTAGTATTTATGCAAAGTGGATGAATGACGGTGAAACCAGCAGTAGACGACATGGTGTTGGACGTCCACACGCTATCAAAGAAAAAGGTCGTCGGAGACTGTCTCACATGGTGAAGAAAAACCGGAGCCAGGCAGTGGCTCAGCTGACAGCCCAATACAATGCAGGGCCAAGTAGAATAGTATCGGAGCACACTGTTCAGCGCACACTGTTGGATATGGGGCTACGCTGCAAACGTCCCACTCGTGTGCCTTTGCTGACCAAGCGTCATCACCAACTGCGCCTGCGCTGGGCCCGGAACATCGCGACTGGTCCATGGATCAGTGGGAGAGAGTTGCTGGTCAGATGAATCACGGTTTGTAATTCATCACGCCAATGGCCGTGTATGGTCACTCACGCCAATGGCCAGGATACGCCGTCTTCCAGGCGAACAGTTGCTCCCTCAATGTACAGTAGTCATACACAAGCCGGTGGTGGCGGTATATGCTTTGGGGAGGGGCTTTCTCTTGGCGTCTCTGAGACCCATGGTTGTGGTAGAGCAGATCATGAATAATGCTACAGAGTATCTGAACGTCATTGCGGACCAGTTGCACCTTATATGGCCTCCGTTTTTCCAGATGGAAATGGAGTGTTCCAACAGGACAACACCCCGTGTCCCAAGGCTAAAATTATGTTGGAATGGTTCCAGGAACATGATGCTGATTTCCAGTTAATGTCCTGGCTGCCTAACTCACCGGATCTCAATCCGATAGAACACATTTGGGATGTCATGGGACGGCAGCTCGGAGTTCAAAGACCACCAATTCGCAATATCTCGGATTTGCATGACCGTTGCTTAAACAACAATCTGACCGTACAATCTGTCTCCGGCCATCTACCAAGGACTTGTGGCATCCATGCCAAGGCGGGTTGAAGCTGTGTTGCGCGCCAAAGGTGGGCCAACTCTTTATTGACAGGTGGTCATAATGTTTTGGCTCTTGAGTGTATCTGACTGCAATCAATCTTTCTATCTATTGAACCGAAAAGCTAATATGTCGAAAAAAAAGATTTGAGTTATTGAGATAAAGCTTTCTGTAGGTTCATTTACGATTGAAAAGCTGAAAGCTATTTCTTATGATGTTATTTCTCAAGGTAACACATTTGTTTGTGTTTTATAATTAAAATTAAATAAATGCTGATTATTTTTGCTTTATATCTCAATATATACGTACATTACAATGAACTTGGTGTAACAAGACAAACGAAGATTAAAAAACTCTAAATAAACAGCACAATATGTATGTTAAGAGTTCCAGAATAAAAAATTTCAGATTTTTTTCCCATAAAATGTTAAATTTGATGCGTTAAATTTTAGAATGTTATTAAATTATCTGTACAAATTACATACGTTTGAAAAAGAAATTTGTTAAAAAATCGAAAGGGAATTACGTTTTTCGCTCAAAAATGGTTAAAAATAGAATTTAACCGTTCTTAATATGAACGTAATCAAAAAACACACCTCTGTTTCGAAGTTCAAAAACTAGTCAAATTTTTATTGCAGATTTGATTTCAGAAACAGTGCCTTACATTTCTTGCTAAGAATACCTACGTATAATTTCAAAAGGGGCGATGCAAATATAGTACCCATTTTAAAGTAAAAAAATTACTTCGATTTTATATCAGTTCGTTACATTGTAATCAGGGACGTCTTAAGGCATGAGCCATCTGGGCCATGGGCCCAGGGCCTCACCCTAAGTGGGGCCTCGTTTCAATCTTGACTTCGTCTTAATAAGATCATGATCCGAATAATTTTAATGGTCCATTATTATTCTCTAGGAATTTCAAACTGCATGTCAACTGGCAAAAGTGGTAAGACTGCATTATTATGTGATGACCATTGTCCATGTATAGGCCTAAGCCTAATACCATAAACAATCATTCAATTCATTGAGTTGAAATGCGGCCATCGGTCAAGCCGGTTTGTGCCTAGGGTTTTGAGATTGTGAGTGGTGCACATTTATTTGTATAAAACTACTATTTGAACGAGTATATGACAAAACATGCTGTATATTGTCTACTTTTAAATATCTCAGGTAGGACCTACTTTTGCATAAGGGCCCAGGGCCTCAAAAATCTTAAGATTTCTCTGGGACTAGGGCCTCAAAGAGTCTTAAGACGTCCCTGATTGTTATATATACATACATTTACAATACACAATTAGTAAAATTTTAAAAACAATCTGAAAAAAAAGCAATATTTCGCTAAATTATCCAAGATTTACTTACAATATAGGAGGGAAAAATATGAAACGGATTTTAAACCAGAACAAATAGATTAACCTGTACACGAATGAAAAGAATTATAAAACACAAATTTAGCAAGAGGATAGCGAAATCCAGGGATATTTTAAGGCATCTACCAACTGTACGCGAGCTCAGAACCTCGTCCCGTTCAAGAATCGGCTTCATTAAGATGAATCCCCCCCCTTTTTTAATCACCAAATAATATATTCCCAAACATTCTCCGTTAAATTGGGAATTTCCAACTGGATGTCATTCGGCATCAGTGGCTTAAATTGCATTGTTACCTCACGTTTGTCGTTCGTTTCTAAACTAGACCTATCGTCATACACCCTTATTATTCATTTAGTCGAAAGTCAGATGTCAGTTAAATCGGTTTCTACATAAGTTTGTGAGATTGTGCACATTTAATTGTCACTGGTTACCGTTTGTACGTGCATTTGACAGTGTATTCTACATACGATCGACTAAAGGTATCCGACTACTTGCAAAAAACTTTTTTTTTTTTTAAAAAAAAAAGCAGATATGGGGATTTTTTTGTGGTTGTTAGATTTGTTAAGTACATTTTAAGGGAAATATGCTAAAATTAAGAAAAAAAACAGAAATTATTATCACTAAAATGGAAAAAAAATGGGTCAAAATTTACAAAAAATAACATAAATGGGGCCCATTCAGCACCAAAAGTTTACGAACAAATTTTCAATTTTTCAATTTTGATGTGTTGTTATATTATTCATTTTTGAAATGACCTTCAGGATAAGAGATATTTTAATTTTTACAGTAACTAGAGCACTTTATCAAAGTTATTATATAAAATTGCTTAAAAAACAGTGATTATATTCACATAAAGGACTGTATATTTTTTAATTACATAATATGAATCAGAAGGTTAAACACTTCTATTCTTATGCAGAACATGCACAAAAAATTTCAGTTAATTATTTGCAAACTTTTTTAGCGATTGCCAGCCCCGTTTCAGCATTTTCAAAAAAAAAAACACACACACACACATTTCGAGTAAAACACGTTTTGAAGCATGACATCTTGCATAAAGTAATGGCATCTTATTTTACTAAAAACACTTGTAGTTTTTGCTCTAGTGAACGGAAAATAATAAATTTCGTATTCAAGAGGATCTATAAAATAAAATCATAAAATAGTTTGTCAGTTTTTGGCAAAATTCACAAGTTTAGGGTAGTCGGATACCTTAAGAGGTCGAATACTTCACAAACATTGGTGAACATGATCATTAATATACAACAGTGGTCTTCAAACCGTGTTCCACGGAACCCTGGGGTTCCATGAGGCATAGCCAAGGATTCCAAGAGTCACAATAAAAAATCGGAAAGAAAAATAATAAATGTGCATGCAAAATGGATTCACGTTCTCTATGAAGTTTATATAACCTCATGTATCTAAAGCTCATACCAGTCATTAAAAACCAGGAAGTTTTATTTGCACATAATAACTTTATATTTATATAGCAATACTTTTAAAACTATTATTATAACAGTGACGTAACGTACACCCTCCCCCAATCACCGCATCACGGGGGGGGGGCAAAGCCTATGTTGTTATGGTCTTGCGATCATTTGTAAAATCTGGCTGGGGACCCAAACCCGACTTTGCAAGGGGAGACCTAGTATTCTCCGGTATGCCACTGTATTATAATACAATAAAAGAATATTAAAACATTTTTTATGTGAACTATTTATTAGATTGTGAATATTCAATTGCCTAATATCCCTGATGCCACGAAATAATTTTATACTCGTTAGTAAGATGTTTTATAAAACCAAATATGTTTCCAATGGAAAATGCACCTTTTTCATTTGAACGGGGGTGGGGGATATCTATATAAAGGATATGGAGCAACTTACCTACATACCAAAAGTTCAACGTTAAAATCTAAGTTTAAGCAAGAGCAGCTCCTAAATTCTAGGTTTCAGATTTATGCCAAATACACAGGATTTCTAACACAGCTATAAAACTTTGAATGCCATTCAGAACAATATATTTAAGAGGAAAATATTTCTCTCTTACTCTCAACGTAGGGGTTTGAAAAACAAAATATAAAAACAAATTAAACGCAGAAAATGAAATGAAACTACAGATAATTTCAATATATCTACACTTCGACAATTTGAGTGAATAAGAAATAAATTATAGTTTAAAAAAACCAAAAAACACTCTTTTATATTTAATCGAACTAACTTGTGTAACTTAATCTTTAGTCTCCAAATCTGGAAATGGGATCTGAAATAAGTTGCCAGATACGGGATGGAATCAGAAAATGGGAAATCGTTAATCCTGATGATCCTGATCAGGACAATGGAACAAAATCATTAAATTAGTGTATTGTCATCGATTTTGGACAAGTGAGCAAAATTTCCAATTAATCCGGGGTCTCAGGACTCAACATTTATCTGTGCACTCGAAAAAAACATCCATCTTCAAACCAATGTAACTTAGTAATAAAACAAAACAATCATTTGAAATTTTTATCACGTGATAATCACATACATTTACGTTATTTCACAATTTTCAGAGAATTTAAGAAAAAATTTTAAAAGTTATAAAAAATAAAAATTGGACAATTTTTAAAAATATGAAAATTAGTATTTTACACCGCGCAGGATTCTGAAGTACGAAACGGATCAAAATTTACAAAATTAATTTTATTTGGTCTAAAAATGTTCACTTTCGAAGTTATACTTTTTAAGAAATTTAGAGAAAAAAAATATTTTTAAATGCAATTATAACAAAAATTTAAAATTTTAAGAAAAAAATAAATTTAAATTCAAATAAAAAAAATTCTATAAATTTTTTTTGAAAATTTTAGTATAAGTTATAAAGAGCCTCATTTTGAACACGTGTATGAAATTTCAAATTGATATAAATAGTTTTTGAGAAATCCTGCGCGCAAGCTAAAATTTGTTGTTTTGAGAAAAATGAAGTTAAAGATACGAAAGAGATAGGGTTTTTGTTTAAATTTCACTGGTTATTTCTCAATAACTTCCGAAGTTTTTACAGTGTCAACAAAATTTTTGTATCAAAATGCTCAGAAATGTTAATGCTTTAACATAATTTTTTTTTTTTCAAAAAATTGAAAAATTTGCAATTACGAGTCCTTAGAGT